>NJDC01022714.1:128081-153884 GCA_002245475.1 Calephelis virginiensis | reverse complement strand
ACAAAAAAAGCCCTGATGACGCTGCAAAAAGTGAAACCGGCTGGCTATAGATGTATAGTGTATAGTGGATAAGTACAAGTGTTTACTACAAAAAAGTGTGCACAGAAATCATAGTCCATATGGTGAGCCGCTTGCTCGGTTGCCTTCTCTTTCATAAAAAAAATACAACCCGTCCCAGCATCGCACAGGTGGCAAAACTTCTATGTTATATAAACCTTCCTTTTGAATCATTCTTTTAAAAATCGCATTAAAATCCGTTGCGTGGTTTTGAAGATGTAAGCATACATTGAGACAGACCGCGGAAAAACAGGATACACACACAAACGCGCCCGTAGACTTACATCGAATAAGCAAGATATATTAATACACGTGTTTCCTAACGACCACTTTGAGTAACCTATCTAAGGTAAGAGATAGGGCTGTTATAGATCAATTGCCAGACAACCACAACTATTTTTCATTAATTGGCAAAAATATATAATCAACAAAACTACAGTACGCTTATCTCTATCTGTAGATAGATTATTGAAATCAGACAAAACATTTCTACAGCGTTCTAACTGTATTCATATTAAAACTGAAATTGATATTCACTTTTTTTTATATACATATTTATTAATCAAGAAATTAGTATCTTCGCGCCTATAACTCCGAAGGGGCCGTCCATTAATCACGTGAGGCTGGAAAGGGGGGGAGGGGGTAAGCCGAAAATCACGAAGTATCACGAGGGGGAGGGGGGTTGTAGCGAGATATCACATGTATTTATTTTATCATCGATGGCGTAATCAAGCCGCGATTTCTAAACTGCAATTATCCACTTCTTAAGTGTTGAAGAAAGCCTGACTGATCTATGTTTTTTTGTTTTTAATTTTCTTTGTTATCGCCTCTGTGGTTTAGTGGTCAGGTGTTGGAACTGACATGGGTTTGATTTCCGGGTCAGACACCAAAAACAAAATTGTTTTTTAATTTTTTTAATAACAAAAAACGTTTTTCACCTTGCTTTTGTTTGCCTACTATCTCGTTGTAGATTTAGCGTCTTTGGCTAGTCCTGTCCGACATCTTCAGGGATACGTGCGCGGACATACTGACTCAAACCTACTGACTTTTATTTATTATTGTGCTACAAACCTACTTGATTTATAGCACAATCTACATTTAGAATTTTTTTCCTCTTAAACGTAAACCCCTTAAGCGAGCGGTATAAAAGTGTTGTATAACATTAATCTAAACATAAAGTACCTGTCAGCTAAATTTCCTTACGATCGGTTATGTATATTCAGTGCGAATCTTGGCCATGGTACAGACCGACAGACATATAGTTAAAAGTTGTACTAATGCTAATAACCTGC
Organism: Calephelis virginiensis; assembly: GCA_002245475.1. Taxonomy (NCBI): domain Eukaryota; kingdom Metazoa; phylum Arthropoda; class Insecta; order Lepidoptera; family Riodinidae; genus Calephelis; species Calephelis virginiensis. Next base: position 152,535 of record NJDC01022714.1, on the reverse strand, counting down.
CACTTTTTAGTCAGCAGCTATTTCTTGTAAATATCTATAATGTAGCGAATTCATTCATCTACACTTTTATTATAAGTACCTATTAATTAAGTTTAACTCAAAACCACTAGTGGGATGTAGACAACATTTTGGCGGGACCATCTTGAAGTCATGACCTATCTTTCAAAAAAAGAACTATCAAACCGGTTTTGTGGCGTCTGTTCTACCTAGGAAGTGCGAAGGTTTAAATAAAAAAAATATCGATTTAGAAGTGGAAACACACCGACAAGAATTAAAGTCGGTAAGTTGGTTAAAAAATACACGTGATGTTGGATAGGGGATGGGGGAGTACCCTCAAACATCACGATGTATCACCAAGGGGGAGGGGGGGGGGTCAAAAAATGTTAAAAATAACCTCACGTGATTAATGGACGGCCCCGAAGACGAAGGCACAGGCACAGGCACAATCGGGACACACACTTGAATAGCCAAAGACACAAAGTCCCATAATGTAATAGGTGGCAACCTATCACATTGCCTATAACCAGGCACATATCCAATCTCGGGCAAAGTTGTGTTTATTAGAAAGTTAAAGACAAATATCTAATTGAAGTCCAACAATCGAAATGCTAAGACCACAAAGGCGATTTTTACTTTTAATACCATAATTCTTTTCAATGCCATAATAATACCATAATGCCTTCGACCGTAGCCTTTCTACCGTCTAACACAATTAAAAAAAACTTACCAATTAACTTTAGGGATTGTTGGGGGAACCCACTCCTTGGCGATATACTTCTTCGCCTCGTACTTGGCTCGAATGAACGCCTCTAATGACGAGTCGTTCTGAGGTCTTCGAAAAGAGTCTGGCAAGTTCGCCTCATATACAGCGCGAGCTCGAGAATTGCCCATTTGTTGGAGATACATCTGAAAAGTAAAAAATAAAAATGAGTCCCAATTTCCCTTGGTTATTGCATCACAGTTGAACGGGTGAACCAATTCTGCTAATTCATTCTTTCAAAAGAAGGTTCATATAAAAAGAAAACCTTGGAAAATTGCAAGGAAAATTGAAATAATATTTTAATTCTTCTCACACAAACTGTCAGAAGCTATCGATGTCAAGCGGGACAAAGTTTCCCGGTCGGCTAGTCTTGTCTTGTCATATATAATAAAAAAGTATCGAGTGCCAAATGTCACGAAAATTGCAGATCTTCCTAGTTTTCTTCTCATTCGTTACCCTTTTCACGCAAACACGCCATTCGCTACCCAATAATAAAGTTACTGCTAGCCGTTATCGTGTTCCGGTTTAATAATAATAATAATAATTATATAGCCAATCAGACGTCGAAATGAGAAGATTGATAGACAAAACGAGTACTTTTAGTAAAGACATTAACATGCATCCATCATCATAATAGCCTTAAACTCCTTGACTTTAGTAAATATACATATACCATGTTGCAGAAAGCTGCCATTCTTAATACCTGCAGAGTAGTAAGGAAATTTCTTGAAATTAATGAAGAAGATATCACACCTCACTTAATTGAACATACATATACCTAAACATACATTTTTATTTACTTGGCTGATGCTCGTAAATAGAAACTGCATAGCATACCAACTCTACAGAAGTTGAGCAAAGAAAACACTTTAAAATAATAAATAATAATAATAAATCATATTTATTTCACATAAACCTACAAGAGGCACTTGTGACGGGTCTGTATAATAATAAATCTACCACCGGATCGGAATGCGGCCGCACACTGAGAAGATCCGGCAAGAAACTCAGCGGGCTCGGCTTTTTTTTTCTTATTTTAAAATATATTTACAATAATTAATGTAATGATACATTATATATTATAAGAGATTGGCATGAGGAGCAATTAATCCCAAGCAGTCTTACGGCCAATGTTAATAATATTTCTATAAAGATGGATTTCAAGCAATATAGTTAGCTGCGTATCCGCCAGCCTATCCTATACCTAATTGCCATATTTATCCTGTCCGCAGATATGTTATTGGCAAGCGATAACATAAAAATGGATCAAAATATCAATCTTGGACAGCAAGTTTTGGATTAGGATTGATTATTAATATTGGCCGTTATCTGCTAAATATTCAGCAATGTTATAATAGCCTTTTTGATTTAATTTACATTTAACACATTTTTTAAATTTATTAATTGGAAGTTCTTTCATATAATTGGGAAATTTATTGTAGAACTGTATACACAGGCCCATAAAAGAATAGCTTACTCTGTGGAGACGAGACACATGCACAGCAAGTTTGAAAAGTTAGTTAGCCAGTAAACTTACACAAGGAGCTCAACCTCAAATTGCTAATTCACCATTAAAAATTGTGGTGTTTATAACGAACGGGATTCTTGTAACAGGAAATTGGCCCGTTATTTTGGTTTTAAATATTGTTTATCAGGATATTTTATTTTTTGAAGGTTTTTTTAATTGTAATTAGTCCGCTAGAACTGTGTTCAAAAATACCTAAAATTATATATCTGATTCAAATTTCCAATTCACATGATATCGAGATTCAAGAGCTACCCTAATCCAGAGAAGAATCCAAGAAGAGAAAAATCCAATCCGTATAAATAATGTTGCAGTCTGAGCACTCGCCCACAAATTCCAGTGAAATTTTATAACCACGAGGTTAGCAGCACATTAGTTATTTAAAAAAACCCATCAGCCCAAATACGCGAATCATTCGCGGTATTTGTTTACACACATTGTGATCGTTATATCGCGATGCGTGGGGTCTGGGTACAATAAAAATATGTGAATTAATTGCATAGGTATTATAAATATTCACCTATTTAAATAAATAAGTAAATATTTAAGGACAAGTTACACAAATTGAATCTAACACTAAAGTAAGCAAATTATATGTTTTTTTATGGGTGTTAGTCAACGATACTAATACATAGAAATATTTAAATAGATACCAGAATACATTTAACCAACACCCAGACTCGGATATGCAGATATCTAAATGTTCATCACACAAATGCCTGCACCCATCGGGAATCAAACCCGAGCTTCGCTGTTGGTCAGCCACCCGTCCAATAAGACGATCAAATATTTTTTAATACCTCTTTATTGTTATGGATGGTGATAAGAAATTGTATGTTGTTTCTCACATATTAGAGCAAGTCATTAACAATTTAAGAAACATTAACTATCATACCACTTGTTCAGGAGTCCAGGAGTCTAAGTTTACACTCTTCACTTTGGAGATATGAACTCCCAAGTTCCGATGGATGCCAGCACAGCGAATACATAAGAAAATACCAAGGTTCCATGATGCCCAGCGAGGACCTATAAAGATAGAAAAGATTACTTGTAACATGAGAAAGTGCTAAAGGTGTGTAGAAGACATCCATTGTGTTCAAATTATTAATTTTTTATAATCATTTATTCCATACTAGTGATAACACTTTCAATCTTTAAAGTAATTAAAATTAAAAATATATATAAATTACAATTTTTATTCGACACAAAATACAAAATGTAAGGTTACACCGTCAACAGGGCATTCAATTGGATCCCGCAGACCGCAATCACATGCGCTGGTTGATGATGTCATAACTCGTACTAGGTACAACACAGCATGACAAGTGAAGTATTAACACAGACTATTTAAAAAGAATGTTTATAAAAGTAAATATTACAATTCAGCAAAAAATATTTAAAATTAATTATTTATTTTAGCTTTAACTCCCTTGTATTAAATTTGTCTCGTCCTCAACAGAGCATTCAATTGGATCCCGCAGACCGCAATCACATGCGCTGGTTGATGACGTCATAACTCGTACTAGGTACAACACAGCATGACAAGTGAAGTATTAACACAGACTATTTAAAAAGAATGTTTATAAAAGTAAATATTACAATTCAGCAAAAAATATTTAAAATTAATTATTTTGTTAAGCTTTAACTCCCTTGTATTAAATTTGTCTCGTACTTTGAAAGTAACCCTGTATAGTAATTCCAACTCCAGGCACAGAGATTGATTCCTTCCACATAATTTATTGTGAGACACAAAATTGTCTTTCTGCATTTTTACCAAAGACTATTGTTATTTACACTATTTAATACATCAGTGCGAAAAATATTGTGATATGTTTTTTCAACCATTTGCCAATTATGCAGATTATGATCTCAACATTATAGATTTATAACATGCTCTTTTCTAAAATTAAGTTGTATGTAGTTATTGGAATATATGTAATTAAAATAGCACTCAGAGTTATTTTTATTATTACAAAAAAAAATGTGCTACTTAAGGTGTGTTACATTTCACAAAGTTTGGCTTAAAAAGTGCCATAATTAAATATTTTACTGAAGATAACAATCTCTCATAGTTAAATATTGGCCATTCATTTAAGCCAATTTACCACCAATAGGCCGTGACCTAAAACACCCACTCAAATTGGTTTAGCATTGAAACTGTTAACAGAAAAAAATATAATTTACATTATTTCTTACATATTAAACTTTATAATAATTTTTCATTAAATAAGAATGGTTAATAGTATATTTAAGGCAAGCCATCCTAGCTTCGCACAGGTGGCCAAACTTCTATATTATTATACATATAAACCTTCCTCTTGAATCAATCTATCTATCAAAAAAGCCGCATCAAAATCCGTTGAGCCGTTTTAAAGTTCTAAGCATATATAGGGACAGACAGCAGAAAGTGATTACTACTATGTAGGATTTGATTTTTCCATATTGTTGTCAATATTCTAATACCCATCTACCCTTTGCCTGTTAACCCCGCTCAGGATAGGGTCATCAAAAATAATGCAGCTCCTTAATTTCCCAGCTCCTTAAGTTTGATGGTTTATTGTAGCTTATTTTTCTTTAATTGCAATCCTTTTGCCAAGTCTTTCTCACTTAAACTTGCACCAAGTGGAGACAAAAAGCATGGAAAGCATAAGAGCATTTGTTATATCTCTAAAACAACTTCAGCAATCAGCACTCAGATATTTCATTAATCCATGTCTTAGTTTTGTATACAAGAGTGCATACTGGCAAGTGAATAGTTATTGTGTGTATTACGAGTTGAAAGATAAGAACAGTAACAAAAGAACAATACTTAATTTTGTTATACTTATTGAAAGTTTAGAAAATAAAAACTCTTTATAAATTGTTCATTTTTTGCAGTATTTGTTTTTGTTCTATAAATGGATAAACTACTGATTCTTATTTGTTTATAATCATACAACACATAACAAAACTGGACTAGCCTATTTTTTGTGTTAGCATATCTTATTATGATTCCAACAATTCTTTTATGTATAGCTTCTAAACAAAACTTTAGAGATATCATCATTTTAATTACATGCATTGATATAATACCATACTTGTAAGATTAGTATCACAAATGGGGCATAATTTTTGTGTAAAATGGTTGCCAAAGATGAAAGAACAGTCTTAAGCGTAACACTACTCTTTTATTTGAAATAATAGTCTCATCTGATTTTATTTTATTTTTGCTCTGCAGTCTAACAATCCAGATTTACGAAAATGTATACTCTAATTAAAATAACATTGCCTGGGATCGTATATTTCACCGGTTGGCAATTGGCTTGCCACCTATTACATTATGGGATTTAGTACCTTTGGCTAGTCTTTGGAGCAGTGGTTATTCCTCTGCCTACCTTTTCAGGGATGTGGGCATAACAATAATTTTCGATTTTATTTTAAAAATAAACAAACAAATGTACAAAACAGTGTACATTTTTATCTCTTATAGTAAACATTTAATTGATATGTACTATCTGTATCTCATTCTGTAATATCTTTATGTTAAAAGATAACTTGATAAAGAAATTAATAACACAGTGCAAGAATTGCATATCCTAATGAGATATGAAAAACTGTCAACACTTTTTCATTATTGTTTTGTACTTGTAAACTAATGAATTAACTTTAATAAATAGTGGCTATTTTTTAAAGGCCAAATTAAATAATAAAATTTGAAAGTATGAATAAGTCTTATATCAAATTTTCTTTGATACTGATGCTCTTCTTTCATATATTATATGTAAAGTAAGTCAATATCTTTACATCATATTCTTAAAGAGGTAGGCACCAGTAGGTGGCAAAACTATCGCCAACTAGACACTTAGTCATATTTATTATTGATATATTTCAGAGGTTCCCAAACTTATTTCATGTAACGCCCACTTTGAAAATCTGTTGTTTTGTAGTGCCCCCCCCCCCCCGTTTTTTTCTTGTCAATAACCTCAATAACATATTTGTTGCGCCTAGTTTAAAAAAAAAAAACATTTTTTTCAAGATTTATACCGCCCCCCTCTAGGCTTCCAGCGCCCACAAGGGGGCGTTATCGCCCACTTTGGGAAAGGCTGATATATTTTCTACTCTGTACAAAGTTTTCTTTATTTTTTCTTTAAACAATGTTCAGTTAATTATCTAGCATAATATAATACTTCGTGTAGACTAAAATTTTATCTATTATTTTATAAATACATATAATATCTATTATGAATACTTAGTGGAGTTTGACCAAGTGCCAAGGATAGAAACAATTCATTACATAAAATTTTATCTGTTAACATAATACGTTATATGAATTCAACTGGGTCTACATTTATTTAGAAATATCCTTAGCATGTTCAAGATCTGGTACTTTAACTAGCAAAGCTACACTTTGTAAGAAGAAAGTTTCCATGAAAATGACTTCAACACAAGAATTTTAATGGCTTTCGATAAAGCAGTCCAAATAATCAATTTTGTTAACAATCAAAGAGTAGACCAATGTTTTACTAGTAAAATGCTTTATACTTCATTTTTATTGGTTTATCTTGATACTCTTAATAAATATGAATCATTATTATATATTAATTATTCCTGATGAGATAATTGTGTCCAATAGTAGCATGACAATTACATATTATATTTCTACATATTGTTACCTTTGGTTTCAAACAAAAAAAATTATACATAAAACTCTTTTTTCTCCAGGCTGTCAAGTACCTGCATACCAAATGTAAAAATCCCAACACTGAGATGTAAATCTTGAACTTATAAACACAAATCAATATTGGTGATATAAATAAACCTTAGACTTTTTTAAGTTTACATTGATTATTATTTTTACTTTTACTTAATTTTGCTCTTACTTGACTTCAATGAAATTAAAGATAAAATTGAGTTCCTGCATATCACAGGTATTGTATTATAGGTATGAACAATCAAACTAAACGACAAAGAATTTTAGTAAAATGATAACAATGTTGAATTATATGTATATTTATGTAGTTATTTTTATGATTTAACATTTACGATAATTTTTATTTTTTATCATTAAATTTACATTATGATATTATGCTAGGCAAAGTAAACTTGATATTGTTTAAACAAACACTGAAAAAATACTACGAAAAACTTCGTCGAATTAAAAATTTGTCGATAGAAAAATTGTATTGATGTCTTGTACAGAATTTAAACTTATCGACATAACTTAAAAGCAAAGAAGTAGTAGGTAATACAATCCAGAATAATGATAATAAAAAGGAAGAAATTTTAAAACAATACATGACTCAGGCTTAAATTTCCGAAAAAAAGAAAAGGTCCTTACCCTTGGCGTCACAATCAACACAGTATTTGTTGTCTTCATCCTTTAGCAACTGTATTAAGATATTTTGACAACGGTCTTGTATCTGTTTGGCTCTATCTTTTTCGGTTTTAGAAGTCATTTTATCTTTTTACTTACTAGTACACGGAGATTAAAATGGGTGGAATACTCAAACTGCACTTATTTGTAAAAGGCAAACCATAGACTAAATACAAATGACAGAGGAAAATAATAGATTATAAAAAATGATGAGGTGGTATTATACATTGGTACATAGAGTAACTCACTCCTTGCGGAGCTTTGATATGTAATATAATATATAAGTATCATTAAAAAAGTATTGTTGCGTTCCATCGCTTAGCAATAAAAACATACAAAAATCCTTTGTGTTCTAAATTCCAAGTCACGATGTCTTAAGCTTTGGTCCCGAAGTGGTCGAAGTATGTCACAAGTTAGAATAAAAGTCACTAAATGTTATGACATTATTACTATTCACGTTGTCACAAATAAGTATCCCAACTATGGATATATTATGTCCATGATTGCACATTTATATACGTGTATACATCACTCTTTAAATACATATTCCTATTTCTATGATGTAATGCGTTAGCATCTATAGTAGTCTGTGATGATGTACCTACCAGCAAAACATGACACTTAACAGTCATTAGAGAGGCCATTGCCCCGCTGGGAGCAATAATTTTCTATGGATCCTACATTCATTTACAATGTCAGCATTATACAAAAGTCAAAACATTTGCTTGTCATTTGTCAAAACAAGCTGATTTGTGTTTTGTGCTGTGTGCAATTTTGCATTTTGTTTCTACATTTTACTGTATTTTAAATATAAATAGAAAACAGCCTGTTATAATCGAGTGAAAGATGTGAGCCTAATGGCTAAAACGATTGAGTTTTCGAAAAAAAACATCGTAAAATCTAGTCATATTAAAATTTAGTGTTATTTTTATTCGAAAGCAAAACAATGGGAAACCAACTCGTAGGAGTTGCACCTTCACAGATATATCCCGTGGAACACTACCTCAATGACCACGCAGATTTAACTTTTGATCAAAGGTAATTAAAGATTCAATAGTACCTCTAAGACAGTTGTACATCTTTGCTTTATTATAATAAAACACACAATTTTTTAAGCAAAATACACTCAATCTCTCGTCTTAGATGTGAATATTTGTGGTAATTATTCACATGTATGAGATATCTCTGAATGAATAATTACTAATTTCCCTAGGAAAGAAACAATTCACTCAATCAGACTAGCTGGAGATACAACAAATCACTCAATAATGCCTTAAAAACTCCTCAAGTTAATTGTTGTTATACCAAATAATATTTTTTACCTAAAAATTAGTCAAATATGTAGTGTTAAAATAGTGTCAGAAAAGAATGGTTTTCCTTTCGTTATTTTGCTAGCAAACATTGTGTAATTCCTAGTAACAGATATAGATAACATTTCAAATACTTAAAAGTAAAATTTACAAATTTAGAAGTGAGAATAGTAAAATGGATGTAATTCATCCATTTTACTGACAAATATTAAGTTAGAAAAACCAATAGGGATTTTAATGATGCGTTAAATTATTTTAGCAATTATGGTTGCTGAAATGGCTAAATTTGAGCTATAATCAATATATTAAATGTATTTGGTGTAATTTGTCATGGATATTTTATATATGGCTTACTAAAACTTCATATGGATTTTTTAATTTTAAAACTGTTTAGGTGTTTATTAAAAAATTTGCTTAGATATGTTTTTTTATATGTGTAATACCTACTGTTTTCAGTTTGGGCTCAACAAGATTTCTAAAGGTAGCAAGAGCAAGAACACGAGAAGGTCTTGTGGTGGTAAAGGTTTTTGCCTCCCAGGACCCTTCTTTGCCACTAGCAGAACATAGAGAGAGAATATTAAAGATAAAAGAACAATTAGCATCAGCTTTTAACTGCTTACCATTTCAGAGAGTCATTGTGAGTTATTTTTTATTAAAAAAAAAGAGTATCTTTACGTCCATATCCCCGAGGAGGTAGGACAACCAGGGCACTCAGAACTAGTTGAAGACACTAAGTCTAACAATGTGAAAGGTGGCAAGCCTATCGCCTACCTGGCACATATCCAATCCCGAGCAACATTTTTTTATTAGAAAAGAAGGATGGCCAAATTGTGACTTACCATGAAACGATGGCGTCACAATAAGACATATACATCAAAAATCCCCTTATTTTTAAGGTTTTAAAAACACACAACAATTAGAAAATTGGGATTTTCATTTTGTTTTTGTTGCCCGGGAATCGAACATGGTACGTACCTTGTGAAGTTGAATCCAACACCTGAATCTCTAGTGGCGATTAAAACACTAGAACAAAACATTCTAATGAATTTCATACAATGTTTATAAGTTTGTTACTAGGTGGAATGTCTATTTGATTATAAGTCACGCAAAATACAGTGCTACTAATATAAAAACTGAGAACTGCATTTCACTTATCACATAATTTTAAATTGCTTCTGTGATCTAGCGGTTAATTAAGAACTTAATATGTTGCAATTATAACGATTTTGTTGCAAAAAAAAATATTGCTAATAACTTAAACATGCCCCAACATAATAATAGATGCAATGTTGTTCAACCCCTCTCTTCCTTGAACACCTCACAATCCTTGATGGTTTATGTTTATTTAAATTTAAAAATAATATAAAATTATATAAAGGGCTTTTTGCATTTTAGCTAGTAGAATCAGAGCAACAGGGTCTTCTTGTACGAGAATATTGCAAATGCAGCGTCTATGATCGTATGTCCACACGACCTTTCCTATCGGTGCTTGAAAAAAAATGGATCACATTTCAAGTATTATATGCACTGCACAGAATGCACAAACTTGGAATTTGTCATGGCGATATCAAGGTTAGTTTTAAAAATACTACGGACAAAATAACAATTAACATACTTTTATATTATAACATACGTTTCGCCTCGACACCGAGGTATCTTGAGGAAATCGACTGTACCATAGAAACGACGACACACGAGTGACTTGCCACCCCGCAAGTCGAGTCGAGTTTGATTTGGTGTTCTCTGTGGTGAGTTCTTCAACAAAGTTGGCGAAGAACGTGACAAGTGGTTTTGTTTCCCGTGTTCTGACTCTATTTGTGATCTGGTCGTGGAGGTGGGAGGTAGGAACTTTAGGTATTCTTCAAATGTGACAATTTATATTGTTCTCCGAGCTCTTCCTTTATTCGTGTTGTGATCGCAGGGGTGGGCGGTGGGCAGGTTAGTTAGGCTTGTCACATTCTGTGTCACTTGCCACAACAGTTACACTACTTACGCGGAATTAGCAAAATAAAGGCTTATTTTACATCTGCTATAATGGATTGCGGCAAAGTAACACCTGATTCAATAAAGTATTATGGTTATAGGAATGCTTCAACCGTAATTCTTCCAATTGTCTTCCTCTGATTTGGAGGTTGGGGTAGCTAGTAAACTTCTACAAATGATTTAAATTCCGAAGTTGACTACTATTTCTCTGAGTTGGTCCGGGTCTCTTGTGTTGAATGGACTATTTGCCTTCCTGCCAAGCAACTTGTAAGAGGCGAGCGAAGGTTTACTTGGTTGTTACCATCTAGTCTACTGGTGGTAGAGTCTCATGCTAAAACTATGGGTATGGCTCCACCTGGCACCATAATGAGAGTGGTATGTTTCGGTCCAATGGGCCCAGTAAGCTTGCATAATGGCCTGGGCCAAAAAACAGAGACACACATACAATGGTGTCTGTAGGCCACAATTATCTCTTTTCATGCAAAAATGGAATATGAGTGTTAAAAAGATGCTACAAAATTATTTAGGCATTCCAACATATTATACCAACTTGTGGTGTGCAAATATTTTAATAAGTATTTATAAAATTAATTATTTAATCAGTATTTACAACATTGTTTTTGTATTCATTAAATATTAATACATACAAGTTTTGAAATCTAAATAAAATTATTCCTATCTACCATAAACTACCACCGTTTCCAAACCTAGTCAGACTCAGCCAGGGGAAGAAGCGGCATAAACCAGGAGAGCCATGTGCTTGTTTGTTGTCTTATTACATAATACGAGTATTAATAAATAAATAATATTACAAGTGTCAAGAGTCTCAGAAACCGGCGTGTTTGTATGAAAAGAGTAATGAGTGTAAAGAAAGCCAGACAGGTTTTTTTATGATATTGGAAGGCAAACATGCAGAAGGATTTCCTGATGGTAAGAAATTCACACCGCCTAGAGACACCACAGGTGGTAATGGTACGTTGCCCACCTGAGGCCGGGATGTTAGGCCTCGAGCAAAAATAAGTTTTCCGGCTACCTTACCCTCCAAACCGGAACACGCCATGACGTTATGGCGGCAGGAATTGGTAAGGCGGTGGTACCAATGCGAAACTCTACCACCTAGTCAGATGTAGTGTTAGTTAGCCTACGCTCGCCTTTTACGAGCTGCCAGGCAGGAAGGTAGGTGGTCTATTCTACAAAGGAGCCTGGACTAACACGGGAAAAAACACGGGGGTTTGTCAGGATTGTGAAGTTTGACACTCGATACTAAATGTACTAAACGATACTAAATTACCTTACTCGATAGTAAATGCTATTACCTTCTACATTACCTATCATGTTACAAACTATATTGGAATCAGAAAACTATATATATATATTTATTTCTTTTTCCAGTTAGAAAATATAATGGTGACATCATGGTTGTGGGTGCTGTTGACAGATATAGCGTCATTCAAACCGACCTTCCTTCCAGATGACAATCCAGCAGATTTCAGTTACTTCTTTGACACATCAAGGAGAAGACTTTGTTATGTTGCACCCGAAAGATTCGTCAGTCCATCTGACTGTAATAGACTTGGGGTAAGTTTTAAATCATCCCCTAGTATCATAAAGAAACTATTCTTTATGATATTTAAAAGCCTACCCAAGTTAAGTTAATTTGGTTTGCCCCTTTCTGGGTCCGGCTAAGACCTTTAGGCCATGCTGCCACGTCTTCCATATTAATATTTTTTTAATAAAAATAAAACAAAACATCAAACATAAGTCATGTTAGGATCTTGAGTAAAGCGGTGGCTTCGTTACTCTTGCTCATTTAGTGAGTATTGGCGGCAACGAGAAACACGATACATTATTTTTTTATAATTATTTCACCTGTGCACTTTAACTGAAAAAAATTGAACTAATTACTACCCAAATTGTTAACCAATTTCACTCATCATTAACACGAAATTTAATAATTACAAAAAAATTTCGACCATCTTCTTTAACGATTGCGCCAAAACTCTCTTTACTTTATTTTTTTGTAAGATGCTCTAAAAGTTTGGCCAGTTTAAAAACGTACCATTATAATTTTCAAGCTTTACGAACTTCGTATCGCTTGACATTAATACCTACTAGCAGTTATTATGGATTAAAAGCATTGTTATCCCATTTTCCCCGTTTTTTTTCTTTATAACAATCATCTCCTGCCAGTAACTAACACAACAAAAAAGAATTAGCAAAATTGGTCCATCTATTAAGACGTGATGCAATGACTATGCGAAAAGGGGGATTAATTTTTACTTATATACATAGATAGTTATTGGATAAATTGAATAAATTGGATTTTCTAGTAAAATCGAATATAATGTGGGTGCATGCATTATCAAGAATATTAATATGACAATCATATTAAAGAAATTTTCACTTGGCACTCTTTGCCTAACCTTTGGTGTGCCAAGTGTGAGTTTTTCCTAAATGTTATTGTGAGCGCCCCTAGCGGATCGTCGGAACAACTAAATTGTTCCATACATTTGGATCGTCCATATGCAAACGCGGTAAATTCGTGCGAAACTCACACTCAACACACAGGACTTTGCATAAATATATGTATGTATGTATGTGTTAGATGGCATTTACGTTCAAATGTATCTCTACATTTCGGATTTCAAGTTATTTGGTCACTTTGTACTGCATATTGTTATTTCTGTTGTTTTTAAACTGCAAAACTTATGACTAGGAAATGACTCGGAACAACTTGAAAAGTACATACTAAAAAATAAAAAAAGGATAAATGAATTTTTACGTAGATGCGTTAATGAATTATTGCTAAATTTACATTTTGCCTTTAACTCCTTTCTTACAGAAACTCATTTGGTAAGAGAGATCAAAAGGATCTTATAATCTTTCTCGGAATGTGTAGTATTTATCTGTCAAATTTCGCGAATCGTGGTCGGGATACAGATAGATAGACAAAACTTCTAGAAATATACATTTCTAATCTCCTGCACCTATTTTTTTTGAATATCTTCAATGTACAGAATTCACTCTTCTACAGATTTATTATAAGGATTTTGTAAAATAAAACTCAGATTTATATTGATTAATGAGCAATTTATATCTTAAACAGTTCAATAACTATTTGTTATTTAAAAACGATTGTTAGAATTCTTATTAAACATGAATATCTTAGAAATAATCAACATGTTCTAAAATATGTCATTTTTGTGCATTAGTAAAAAGTGTACAAAATATGGACCACATGGACAATTTCAAGAATATAATCGCATGATTAAGCTTCCATTCGCTTAGCAAAGTCGATTTTCTTGTAAGTTTATGGTTTGTAATATCGCTAAGTGATTGGTCTTCCATTTTTGATAAGCGTGTAAGTATAGTTTTGGTTACTTCGAATGTTTTGGATTTTTGCAAAAAACCCATTTTCTTATCTCGTATAACTTCAATTGCATTTGCCATTGCATATTTATCCCATGTCTGTCTGGCCTTTCCTTTGGTTTTGAATGCCATCCTAGAACAATCCTACTAAAATATAAGTGAGTGTTTGTAATATAGACTACTAGTCTATATTTAAAACATGCCGGTGGTCCATATTATAATACACATACATTTTTAGGTTTATATTAATGTTAAAAAAAATGTAAAAACCATTGGATATTTTAACTTGATATAAATAATTGTAAAATAAGTCACATATAGCCTCTATCTATACTGATAATAATGCCTCTGTGGCCTAGCGGTCCGGCGTTGGGCTTGAATTCTTGAGGTCCCGGGGTAGATCCCCGGGTCGGGCAACAAAAAGATAAGAAAATGTATATTTCATTTTTTTAATAAAAATAACCTTGCCTGGGATTGCATAAATGTGACCGGTTGGGGATAGGCTTGCCACCTATCACATTGTGGGACCTAGTGACTTCGGCTAGTTGTGGGTGCCCTGATTGTGCCTTTGTATACCCCTTCGCGGATATGGACGTGTAGATACTTTTTTTTCTATAGATATATGTATAGAAGATATACATAGATATATGTATAACCTACTTTTCCAGGGCGACGACCGAGGTGGCGGGCTTCTTCTGAACGAGACCCCCTGGAGCAGTGGAGAATTGGTGCCAAGTATGGATATATTTTCTACAGGGTAATAATTTATGACATTTTTTTTATAATTTTTGTATCGCAATAATAATCAGGCAGCTTGTTCACATGTTAAATATCTTGGTGGTGCTATAGATATCACTGGATCTGACTGGCGTAATAATATGTATGTCTCTCATTAGAGAAGCGACACTTGTTTATAAAAAACATAAATAAGAAAAAGGCGGAAAGAATTTAAAATTATGTTTGCAAATGTATGACGTCATAATGAATGAAATGAAATGCTTTTTATACAATTTATGTACTGTATTTATTACAAAATATTATTATGTAACGGACGAATATGTCCGATTTCTTAAGGCCCCATACTTAGTCAGCCAGAAGAGCCAATCAGCGCACTCCCCCGTTCCATGATTACTATGAAATATTGCGCTCAAAAGTAAATGTCTTAAGCGCCAAATCACTATTTTTGACACTATAAAAGTAATTTGAAAAAAATATAAAACTGAAACAGTTATCTTTTAGGTATAATACTTATCTATGTTAATGTTAAATCTGGTGTCGATATTTTCATAATTGAAGTAGACAGTTGGGTGTTGCTGTTGAAAGTGAAATGAATCGTGTTTTGGAAACACTAGTCTTATAAAGCATATAAATGTTAATCTTGTGTATTTTTGTCGCCAAGATCCATAATTGCTTTGTATGAAAAAAACAGTATATTGCTGACGTATTTTAGCATACATGGCCCCTTAATAGATAAGTTTTGAATGTGTACGCTGCATGTGTCATCGCAACCGCCATATTGAACTCGCAAGCGCCATATTGAACTTGCAAACCGGTTACGAGAGAGAGAGAGAGAAGTTACTAGGTGCGTTTCGTTTATTGCCCGGTTCATATAATCAAAATTATAAATTCGAAAGTTTGTGGGAATGGATTGATGGATGTTTGTCATTCTTTCACCTAAAATCTACTGAATAGATAGATTAAACTTCACAGTAAAATAGTTTGTACATCAGAATAACACATAGACTACAAAAGATGTAAAATAAGCCTTTATTTTGCTAATTCCGCGTAAGCAGTGTAACCGTTGTGGCAAATAATCCTCCAAACGACACAGAATGTGACAAGCCTAACTGACGTTCCCACCACCCACCTCCGCGACCAGAACACGACTATAGGAAGAGCTCGGGAAACAATATAAATTGTCACGTTCTTTACATGTGACAACCCTCCCTACAACCTACAAACGACAACCCTACCTACAAACGACGACACACGACTTCGTGTGTCGTCGTTTGTACGGTACGGTCGAATTCCTGAGGATGCCTCGGTGTAGAGGCGAAACGTACGTCGAGTGCGATTTGGTGTTCTCTGTGGTGAGTGCTTCGACAAAGTTGGCGAAGGACGTGACAAGTGGTTTTGTTTCCCGTGTTCGGACTCTATTTGTGATCTGGTCGCGGAGGTGGGAGGTGGGAACTTTAGGTAGGGTTGTCACATGTAAAGAACGTGACAATTTATATTGTTTCCCGAGCTCTTCCTATAGTCGTGTTCTGGTCGCGGAGGTGGGTGGTGGGAACGTCAGTTAGGCTTGTCACATTCTGTGTCGTTTGGAGGATTATTTGCCACAACGGTTACACTGCTTACGCGGAGTTAGCAAAATAAAGGCTTATTTTACATCTTTTATAATGGATTTCCGCAAAGTAACGCCTGATTCAATAAAACATAGACTACAGTCTACAATTTATAAAGACTTTGTAAAATTAAAACGCCGGCGAAGCTGTTTGTGGAAGTTAGTCCTACTAATATAATGTGAAAGTTTGTGAGTATGTATGTATAGATGTTTGTTAATGTTACACGCTCGAATGGATGAACCGATTTGTCTGAAATTTGGAACACAGATAGTTTGTGATCTGGATTTACATATAGGCTACTTTTAATCACGATCACACAACAGGTTTCTGTGAAAACGCGGACGAATTACCGCAGGGAACAGCTAGTAATAATATAAATGCTAAAGTCTTTCTGATACGCTTTCACGGCTAAACCGCTAGACAGATTGGGGTAAAATTTATTTGTAATATAGTTCAAACATACGCTATTTTTTTAAAAGCTAACCTCCAAATGACTATAGGGTTGATGAAAATTTATATGAAAATCATCAATCACCTGGTTAAATATACGCTTGCAGCTGTGCACTCCTAGAACTGTGGAACGATGGCACACCAGCTTTGGATCTGTCAGGACTTCTGGCGTATCGTAATGGCGAAGCTCGCCCCTCCACAATGACTCTACCGGACGGATCTGATCCAGATTTGCGGGACTTATTGCATTCTATGACTGAAAGGAATCCCAAAGACCGACGTAGTGCAGAGATTTACTTGGATGAAGCAAGGGGGAAGTAAGTGATTGGATATTTCTTTTTCTGCGCTTTGGGCGGAAAGTGGCATTTTTCTGGCCATTGCGCTAAATGAAGTGAGCATTTTACGGTTTTGTCGAGTTGAAAAGAAAATTTCTAGTGTTTGTGGCAAAAGACAGCGTCAAGTACACGTCTCTTCGCTTGCCATTAGAGGCATGCGAAGAACGTGGCTTACCATCTGTTTTGTTATTGACCCATTTACGCCTTGCCCCTTACGAGTTGTCTGGCTGAACAGCAGACGGTCTGCTATACACAGAAGACCAGATCCAACACTAAAAATTAGTAATGATAAAGTAATTCAATTTTTAATACATTCTTCCTCTCTTCCGTCCATGTAATGCCGTAACGTTTTTCTGTAACCCAGGAGGGGTTCTGACACCCTAAATCTTAAGTAACACTCAACTGACCGTTTTATCTGATAGGGGTTGTAGGTCTGGAGCGTAGATTTAGTCTAAAATCATAATCGGTAGATTGAAACAAAGTTTCCTGCAAGGTTACCTTTGTTGGGACCGGGGAGATAGGTTGACATACCACGCTCAAATTTATCTGGTTTTATCCGAGGGTTTCCGAAAACGGCATGTTTGTATGAAAAGAGTAAAACGTTTAGAGGAAGCCTGGCCTGCAAGGATCGTGACATTTAGAACTCGATGCTCAAGTTTTAATTGACAATTGTCTATCTAATGAAAACCACCAAGGGTCGACAATGAAGAGTATAAATTCTATGTATGATGCTAGTACTGACAAGTTTACAAATCAAGGTTGGTATTTATGGAGTTGTTTTGTATTGTGGTCATATAGTGCATGCAGGTAAAGTAATTTTAGGAAGGTAACCCTTTGAAACCCCCAATACTTACATATTTCAAAACAAATAACTCTTTGTTGCAGGTTATTCCCAGAATATTTTTATTCATTCCTCCAATCATACATGCTCATATTTTCCGCACAACCAATCATGCCTGCGGACGAGAAAATAACGCGAATCTACCAAGACATCAGAAACATTATCAAAATATTCACTCAACCCTCAAACACAAAGAATTATCAAGACTTGTTCGAAGAGACCACTGAATACCAGAACATCGAAATAGACTCTCTAACAGACGGCTTTAAAGTAATTACTGTTGATATGACTGACGCTGAAGAAGACACTGAAAAGACCCCTGAAAGGGTTGAGTTGGGACCGGATTGTGAGGGGTTGATTTTGATCACCTCGTTAGTGACCTCTTGTATACGGGGCTTGCATCATTGCATTTCAAAGTTGCATTGTTTGGAAATAATGCAGTTGTTATGTGAGAATTCCAGTTCTGAAACCATTTTGGATAGGATACTACCGTACATTGTAAGTATTTTTAAATTTATCTAGCACACTTCTGAATTAAAATCAGTTGAAAAAAAGAAAATAACTTTAGTAAGGATATATAATATATAGTTCGTTTATAACTTAAACACGCTTCGCGCGAAATTCATTCTGTAGTTTTATAACTAACTTCTTATTAATTAACTTTGATATTGTTTCTCGAACAAAACAATTATGTGTCTGCAAGAAAGTAAGAATATCATATCATATTGTACTAATATTTATTCCAAAAGGTTACACAAAACAAAATTTTCACTCAACTATACCTAAGCAAAAGATACGAAGCACGAGTATAGACGAGTGCGGTACGCCCCCTCACTTCCCCGCAAATATGACTACACGTTACCTACTCCGGAAGCACATTTAAGTATTGCGTGATCTGTAGATGGTGGACTTCTACTAAATGATACTCTATCTTCTTCCGTTCAATCATTTTAATCAGATTGATCAAAACATTAACTGTGTTATTAATACACGTAACTTCAAAGTTTAAATTGACTGTGTTGCTTTGCAATAAATACTAAGTTGACAGCTTAAAATTTAGACTATTTTAGTCTATGTTTATTAATAAGATGGTTACTGTAACTAAATTACTCTGTATTGCAGTGCATTGAAAACTATAATGCTTACTTAAACGTTTGAATAATTTCGTACATGTTTATTAATATATAGTTTTTATCGGCATACTTACTAAGAGACAGTACAGTGCGGGTTTCAATCAATTATTTAAAAAAAAACGTGTTAGAAAGTGTCGAGTGTCACGTTGCTTACAGACCAGTCCCACACAATTCAGAGTGAATGTTTAAAATAAATCCGTAACGCGTGTGAGTGAGGTGTGCGGGTGTGCAGATCTACCTGTGCGGCGCGGGGTCGGGGCGCGTGCGTGCGGCGGCGGTGCGCCACGTGGCGCGCGCGCTGCGGTGCGTGCGCGCCCTGCCGCCCACCGACTGCCACGTCTTCCCCGAGTACGTGCTGCCCGAGCTGGCGCCGCGCGCCACCGACCCGGCGCTGCCCGTGCGCATCGCCTACGCCGAGAACCTGGGTAACAGTTTGCCGCAACTTTCATATAAAAAAAATTAAAAAAAAATTTGCTGTTTTTTATTCGCCCAAATCATATGGCACTAGTTGCCTTATATCTGAATGCCTTTAGACTTACTTTCAAATTGTACGGGTTATACATTTTCAAGTATACTTTATACAAATTCGGGTTTGCTATGTATCTATGGAAGTCCCGCCTCTTATTACGTAGTATTTATATACTCTTTGCTGGGTAATAACTTCACGCCCGTATCCCCTAACCCGTAGGCAAGGTTACAATCAAGGAACACAGCTAGATTTAAAGACACACATTTTTTATACATGAATTCTTTAGATAGCAATCTTAGTTGTTGTAAAAAATTGTTGGCAAAGTAAGGTATTATAGGTATAATAATTAGTTTAACTCTAAAGTCTGACGGCTGTAGATATTGCAAATTCATTAAGTCCCGGTCGCCGTAACCGATTCCAGAGGGAAATATGACTTTTCAACAACTTATTTTTGTACTATTAATTCATTGTGAATTTTCAGATAAAATTGTCAATAAGAAAATAGTATCGTTTAAACATTTTTTAAAGACTAATTAAAAAGTAACTTATTTCATTAAAATTACTAAATTGGCAAAAATGCACTGCCTTTTTCAACTTGCACACATATAGAAATTCGTGTGTGCGCGCATTCACTCACTCATCAATCATATTTTTCTATAAATAAAGTATCTTCTTCACGCCCATATCCCCGAAGAGGTAGGCAGAGGTACAACCAAGGCACCCACGACTAGCCGAAGACACTAAGTCCCACAATGTGATAGGTGGCAAGCCTATCGCCAACCGGGCACATTTCCAATCCCGACCAACATTTTTTTAATTAGAAAATTGGAAAAATCCAATTTTCTTTATGTTGGCCGACCCGGGATTCGAACCCAGGACCTCATGCAGTCAAATCCAACACCCGGACCGCTAGACCACAGAGGCGACTTCTATAAATAACATGTAAAATTACACGCATACAAATAAACCCGAAGCACAATTAGTTTCTGCTTTTCCCTACGCCTACCGCACTGCACCACAAAATAGTTTCTAAAAATACTCATACATGGCATGTGTATATTTTCTTAAAATTCTTTAATCGTTTTTGTTTATGTCAGTAATGTAAATTTAATTAAAAAGTTAAGCGTGTTAACTATAAAACACATACAATATTAAGGGCAAGCAGGGCTTATAAACCTTTATAGAGCGCACGCCTCTGCAAAGGGCTGTATTAGGGGATGAAAGTTTGTATGAAAATCGTAACTAGCGTAGAATACCCTGACGATAGCCGCGGACAAACAGCTAGTAGTCTATATCTATGAGCATAGAAGTAAATAAACCTTAAATAGTAAGCACGAATTGGTTTATATATGGATCAACGACTAAAATACATTACACTTACACTTTCATTTTAAAAATAATGAAATTCAATTCTAAAACCGATCAAAATAACTTATATTACTTTGTTTTTTAACTATTTTTGTAGCACGTCCTTTCTTTGAGAAAAAAAAGTGTGTGTGTACTTATGTACACGCGTTAGAAGTTATACTTCTTCGGCGTAATAAGATAAAAATCTTTTTAAAAACTAAAATGTTATTTATAGCTAACTTCATCATGTTGGTTTTTCGTGACGGTGTGCGCGCGCATCGTAAAAAAATACCCTCATCATTTTTTCCTAACGCGCCAAAAGAAGTATAACTTCAAAAAAAACGTATTTATAAATAGAAATAACTAACATTTTAAATGTTTCACAGCAAAATTAGCGGAGATAGCTGTCCAGTTTCTGGATCAAACGCAGAACATGGCGGACAAAGAAGCATCCAACATCAATTACGAAACAGAACTGTCTGCGCTGCATGAAATGGTATATATTCATTTTTTTTTGACCGCCTCGTTGGTCGAGTAGCTAACGTACATGCCTAACTACGCCGACCAACCGCGAAGCTCGGGTTCGATTCCCAACGGGGGCAGGCGTTTGTGTGATGAACATTTAGATGTCTACATTTCCGGGTCTGGGTGTTTATGAAATTTATTCTTGTATCTATTTAAGTATTTCTGTGTATTAGAATCGTAAACTAACACCCATAACACAAGCGTATAATTTGCTTACTTTGGGGTTAGATTCAATTTGTGCAACTTGTCCAGAGATATTTATTTATTTATTTCTACAACTAAAAAGGAATAAAAAAAAATGAAATGAATAAAAAGTCTAATAATATGATCAAGCGCAGTAAACGATAGCGCACATTTGGACGAGCTGGGACGGCGCGCATCGCAGCGTAATAATCCGCTTTGATCGCTTTCATAATTTTTTTTTATTTACACAGTGCCCGGGCCTCACCACCTCGAAAAAAACCGCGACGGATTTTCGCGCGGCCTATAGTCACTAAACATCAATTACGATATCACTAATATGAATAAAGCACTAATGAAATTTTAACTCTTAAGTTTCGTATGACAACTACTAGAGGCGCCAATTTCCATACTTGCCTATTTTAACGTCGAGTTGCCTCTCTACTTTTTTGCTCACTCTTTGGCGCTGAGTAATCCGCCGATGCGATGTGGCCCGGCCTGGTTCCAAGGCGTTCTACTTAAAGGGTAGACAAATAGTTCGCCGGGTAGGCTAGTCTTTTATGTAATTGTAAACTTAATATTCTAGCTAATTCATGCATGTCTATCCACATAATTTTATATTCGATTTCACTAGAAAATAGAAAACATGAATCCCCATTTCGCGTTCATTGCATTACGTCTTAACAGGTGGACCAATTTTGCTAATATTTTTGTTGTGTTAGTTAATGGTAGTAGATTGTTATAAAGGTAACCGGGAAAATGGGAAAAACGATGCCTTTAATCCATTATAACTGTTAGAAGGTATTTGTGTCAAGCAATACGAAGTTCGCTAGGCTAGTAAATTATAATGGTACTTTTTTTAATCTGGCCAAACTCTCACACTCCGCAGTTTATGGATAGCGATAAAACTGCAAAAAGCGACTCCGACTATTACATTGAGTACTGCGTCGCGATTTGATAATTATGTTTTTCGGAAGATAGCAAATGATTCCGAAATGGTCCCACATTAATTTTATCATGATCTGATTGCTGGTTATTAAGTTGTACTTAATAGTGCATACATTTTTCGCTTATGTTGAGGGCCTCTTCAATGATAGCCCACTAAGTTTCTTGGCCCTCAGTGTATGGGCACGATTCCGATCCGGTGGTAGTTTGTTAAAATCACAAGTACCACTTTTATGGTTCATGTGAATATCTTTTATCTGATGTTAATGAAAATATGAATAAAATATGGTACTACCTCAGAATCATGACATATCTTTATAAAAACGAACCTTCCAAATTGGTTGGTTTTTGATTGACTAGTCGCGTAACAAACAAACACAAAAAACCTACCGTCGAATTGTGAAATTCTTCGTATTATTCAAGTCTGTTAAAAATATGACTTCTCTTAATCTGATATTAGATTTTTTTAACATAAAAGATCAATATGTGCTAATAACCGCAAAGTTTATTTTTAAAATTTAACAAACAACCATTGATTGATATAGTTTTTTTTTCATACTTGGAACTTAAAAGTGCTTTCACAATCCAAAACTGAATATCTTATAATGCATATATTTTATTTATCATTCACTCAGGTCATTCTATACAAAATGTTACAAGGAAATTAAATATCTACATAAATATACAAAACATGAACTTATCCTGTTCATAGATTTATCACATCTAACTCAATTACGAAAATCAATGTAACAATGCAGATACTACTAATAAAACAAAAAAATAGACATTTACACGTAAACTAAAATAACAAAAAACTGAAAAATAAAACAAAATAATAAAAAAAACGCGTTTTTCTAACCATCGTTAACATGGCTTTGATTTTGGGAGACTTGTGACGAGCGAAGATGTATCTTAGAAATGTTGTTATAGGTACGTTCCACAGCTTTAAACCTGCTGACAGATCCCCACGCGGTGGTCAAGCGAGCTCTTGTAGAAAACGGTATCACCAAATTATGCGTCTTCTTTGGGAAGCAAAAAGGTATGTGCAATTTGGTCATGTTGTACATTTGTAGTATACACATACATACGCACATAACAATATATAGATATAAGTAACAACTCTTCGGGACGAAAACCCGCCGAACTCAAAAAAACTCAAAAATCAATCTTAACAAGAAAATATTATGTGTTTGTAGCATACAGGTGTCCCAAAAAATGTGCACAATCGAACCTACATCAAGTAAATATATTTTTGTGGTATGCAGGTTGTCCCAAAAAGATTATGCACAGTCAAACCTACAAAAAGAAAATATTATATTTTTGTGGTATGCAGGTTGTCCCAAAAAGATTATGCACAGTCAAACCTACAAAAAGAAAATAATATATTTTTGTGGTATACAGGTTGTCCCAAAAAGATTATGCACAATCAAACCTACAAAAAGAACATATTATATTTTTGTGGTATGCAGGTTGTCCCAAAAAGATTATGCACAGTCAAACCTACAAAAAGAAAATATTATATTTTTGTGGTATGCAGTTTGTCCCAAAAAGATTATGCACAATCAAACCTACAAAAAGAAAATA
>NJDC01022714.1:99477-116703 GCA_002245475.1 Calephelis virginiensis | reverse complement strand
AGAGAGTTAGGCAGAGAGTGTCCAGTGCCAAATCTCACTATCCTGGCAGACCTGCCTGACTTCCTCCACATTCATTACACTTTTCATACAAACACGCAGGTTTTGAAGCACCCTCTGATAATACGAGTACATACGCGGTTTGATTATGGATATCTACCTAGGTCTCTGGGTACATACATTCATCCAAATTTGCATTGTATATCTGCTTAAACTAAAACTTATTTTATCTCATAATACCCTTTGCCTACCTCGTCAGGACTTGGAGTGAAGATATGTATATAATTATGTCTCAGGAAAGAGTATTTTCCTATGTTATAAAATAGCGAACAACCTCCTGATAATAGACAACCATTGGCCATGGACTCCAATGCCAATTCAACTGCCAATATGGTTTCTGGTGCGTCTTGTGGCTGGGGTTTTAGGCTACGTTTCTACCCTTCCCTCTAGGACGGAATACGACATCTGGAGCACTTATACTTTTTTGTGATATTGCAAGGCAAAAAATCAGACGGATTAATAATAGTGGGTAGCCATCGAGGGCGGGATATTAGGCCTCGAGTACAAGTAAGTTTACCGGCTACCTTATCCTCCGAACTGGAACACGTCAACGACAAGCGCTGATGTTATGGTAGTAGGAATAGGTAAGGCGGTGGTACCAATCCGGGCAAGTCGCTGGAAAACTCTACCACCTAATCAGATGTCACGGTGTTAGTGACGGTAAGCCTATGCTCGTCTCGTCGAGATGTCTGGTAGGAAGGAAGATGGTTTATACTGCAAAGGAGCCTGGACCAACAGGGGAACTGGAGTGGGAAATCAAACTCAAAAACTATTTATTCACATAGATCTATACAAAAATTCTTGTGTCGCGCCTATATAACTCTAAAAACTATTGACGGATCGGAACGCTGCTACTAACTGAGAAAATACGGCTATAGAAACTCACCGTCTGCGTCTTTTTTTCTTGTGAATATAATTGCAAAAGTATATTACATAATATATAATTTATAGAGATAGGTTTTAGGAGCAATTAATCCCAACCCTTACAACTTAAATTTAATATATTTTTTTAATTTGTGAAATGGTAACCCCCTTACTACCAAAACTTACACGTCCGTTGAACTGTGTAACTTAATTTTTTGTTAGCAAAAGTGAGGTTCAATGTTCCTGTTCAATGGGTGCGTAAGTTTTATTAGCAGGGGGGTAGGTCTTTAATATAGATAAGATAATCAAATGTTTATTTTTTATTACAGACAGCATGGCCCCGTGTAGAGTTGAACTTAGAAATTTAATAGCCCGCATGCAACAGAAGTTCCAGAAATCCTTGAGGTGTGCATTGTATTTGGCTAGTTGTGATATTTGAATTTTTTGGTCCAAAAATTGATATTGGCGATTTGTGATGTTTAAAAATAAGAGAGTTCAAACTTCAAATTATTTATTGTATCTTCACGCCTATATCCCCGAAGAGGCAGGCAGATGAACAAAAAGGTCACCCACGACTAGCGAAGACACTAGATCCCACAAGCTAATAGATGACAAGCTTTTCGCCAACCGGGCAATTATCCAATCCCGAGCAACGTTATTTTTATTAGAAAATTGAAATTATAGGTACATTTTCTATTTTTTTGTTATAATTTAAGAATGTAATTTTCATAGTTAAGGCGGGACGACATCTGTCGGATTAGTTACTTATAGTATGTTTATGATAATCTTACCAGGAGCAATTGTGATCGGGAAGAAACAAGAGATTTGTTACCGCCTCCAAAATGGAGACCTGGTAACCAGCTGCTGGCCTATTTACATGAACATAAGTAAGTATTACTCTTATTGTCATAATCAACAATAGTCTTCTTTAATAATTAATTAATTTGAAAATATTTTATTGTATT
The DNA here is from genome assembly GCA_002245475.1 of Calephelis virginiensis. Taxonomy (NCBI): domain Eukaryota; kingdom Metazoa; phylum Arthropoda; class Insecta; order Lepidoptera; family Riodinidae; genus Calephelis; species Calephelis virginiensis. The sequence continues at coordinate 114,817 of NJDC01022714.1, read as the reverse complement.
GAAAGAAAAAAGTAAATATAGCATTGCAAAGATACGTGTCACAGAGCTGATTGTTGGGCAGTATGCTTTACTACATTTTGTGTGTTATGTCCAATTTCTGTAATCAACGACTCGTAATAAACTGTAACTAGTCGTAGCTCGTCTAAAAGTAACAAAGTGTAATTTGTAGTTCCATAAATTAACAAATGTTAGGGCGTACGTGTGCGTACGTGCGTACGTGCTGAGTGTGTGTGCGCACGCGCGTGTCTATCTAGGGGCCGTTCATAAAATACGTCACACCAAAATTAGCTTTTTTTGACCCCCTCTTCCCCTAATTGTCACTCTGTGTCATACTTTTTGTGACCGCCTCTAGAAATATTTCGTCACAAAAACTAAGATCCCTGCTGAGTATGATACATTTTAAATGATAGTACATAAATTCTAAAAAATAAAAATATTTATTTAGTCATTAGAATAAAATTTAAATAAATTAATAAATATCTTTCACAACGAACTTATATATAATATTTCTGTTATTCAGAAGTCCAAGGATTTTCTAAATGGGCCGAAATATCCACAATCGGTATTGCACCATTTTCTTCTTCTTCGTCTTTAAAGTGTAAAGTAATTAACTGAAGAGTATTAAATTGAGAAGATGAAAAAAGCGTCTGTATTAGTTCACTACTAAATGACGAATGAAGGAATAAAATAATAATAAATACATAATGAAAATACTGTTTAACAGTATTTTCATTTGTTATTGAATCGAGAGCGCATGGAAAAATAAAGAAACCCGTTGTAAAGGATCGCAACGCCGGTAGTGTCGCGCCACAGAGCTAGCGCTCATGTCAAAAGATAATAAACGGCGAACGTCACGTTGCCGTATACCCCCCGGCCCCCCTTGTCACACTCAGCCAGACCCCTCCCCTCCCCTTGTATGTGAACGTATTTTATGAACGGTCCCCTATGACTTCATAACTTTTGAACGGATTGACTGATTTCAAACCGCATTTTTTCGTTCCAAAGCTGACATTATCGAGAAAATAATTTAAAGATCATTTTTGTAATTTATTTTTTCATCTGTTTAGTTTAGTTTTTATTTCTGATTCCATTTTTTTTCTGTGGTGTTTCTTCGACTCTTCTTATTCCGTCTGTATTTCAGTCTGTAGCTATCTATTTGCCTCTTAGAGGTTACAATTTGTACACAAAACCTGTAACACAGGAGATTCATCAGTTTATCCCCCTACCTATAACATTTAAACTGTCGTGGCAGGGCTCGCGTGAACCAACTAGTGCGTTTGCCCGCCCACCGGCAGATGTTCGCCTCGTGCTCGGACGACGGCACGGTACGGCTGTGGGACGCCACGCGGTTACAGGGACATGCCTACGTTAACAAGTAAGCTCAAAACACGTGTATATGACAATTTTTAACCGACTTTCAAAAAGACATAGGTTATATTATGTTCGACTCCTATATTTTACAATCATACATATCTTCACGTTAAGTTCCTAATCGGACAGGCAGAGAGTATCGAGTGCTAAGCCTCACGATACTGGCAGACCAGTCTGTCTTCCTCCACATTCATTACCCTTTTCATACAAACACGCCGGTTCCGGAGACTGGACACCACCCTCGGATAACATCCGAGCGGTTGGATTGTTGAATGTCAACCTTGGTCTCCCCGTGTACCTTCATCCATCCACATTTACATTGTATCTGTTTTGTCAATCTTTCATCTGTCATTTTTTCTTCATGTCCGAACCAGCGGACCATGCCCTTTTTTATGTTTTCTTTTATTTTCATCGTTTTCTTCGTCATTTCTAAACAATTTTTAAAAATGTTTTTCACATAAAATAATGTCATTCCAAAGAGGATTATTTTAAATTGGATAAGACCTCACTCTATCGCAGTTGAAAAACGAATGACTACAGACTACTAAGGTCTGAGAGATACTACATACCGAATGAGAAAACGTCAAATAGTAGTGACCGACAAAGATGACGCTGAATGAAGCCGAAATTGATATTTGATGTAGTAGCGTAATAGTATAAAAAACTGTCTTTCTTAAAATAGCTGTCTGTCTTTTTCAAAAAGACCGATGTAAAATAATAATTGCCAAATATTGTATAGCTCATTTAGAAAGAGTAAACGAAAGATGGGGGCGCCACCGTCTTTAACATGACAACACCATACTACGAAAAGTTCTGATAGGAGTCGTTTTAATCGTATTAGTCACAAATTTAATTAATTTTTTTTAAATACCCTTTGAACACCATGTTAATGACTCCTCGAATCCCGCTAAGAATAGTCTGGTTCATTCTTTATAAATGTCTAGATAAAGTATGTAAAACTCGGTAAAATTTTGTATTAAAGGTAATTTTTTTCCCCCGTGTTGGTCCCGGGCTCCTTTGCAGAAAGACCATCTGCCTTCCTGCCAGCCAGCTCGTAAAAGGCGAGCACAGGCTTACCGTCACAAACACCGTGACATCTGACTAGGTGGCAGAGTTTCGCAGCGACTCACCCGTATTGGTACCACCGCCTTACCTATTCCTGCCGCCATAACGTCATGACGTGTTCCGGTTTGGAAGGTAAGGTAGATATTAGGCCTCGAGCAAACTTACTTTTGCTCGAGGCCTAACATCCCGGCCTCAGGTTGTCAACGCACCATTTCCACATTTGGTGTGGAGTGAATTTTTTAACATCCGTAAATCCGTCTAGTTGTTTGCCTTCCAATATCTTAAAAAAATGTATTAAAGTAGAACAATGATTACGAGATTTTAACAAATGTAACCAAGATTTTTTTTTGTATATTATAAAGCTGGAAACATATTATCAGCTGCGGCTTATAACCGCGACTGATAAGTGTGTACATACCGTACGGGGACGCTTCCGATTGACATAAACATCCAGCACGTCAAATATCTTTCGGACGTCCGAACGCTCAAGGTCACGTCCGCTAGTTTGAATGGCTCAGTGTACTTTCATTATCTAGATACCCTGTCAGTCGCCTTAGGTAGTATGTTTTCAGTTTAACGGTTTTTATAATATTGATATAATCCTAGCAGAGGTTGTGACATGTTCGCATAGTGTTGCCAGATACAGAATGATAAATTTTTACTCTTTCTGTATGGACTGTATAATTATTTATGATTCGGCCATAAAATATGGTTATACTTACAGATCTAAGTCAATGTACAATAGAAGTGCGGGACCTGTGATATCTTTAGCTGCTTGTGAAGGTGGTCATTCCTTAGCTGCGGCGACGCAAGAAGGATCTTTATTTATATTGAGGTAAAGTTTTTTTTTTTTTAGATATAATTTGACCATTACATTTGTGCCGCACCCAAGGTATGCGTGTGATATTTTATGTACCCACTGTATGGTTATAATTTTATTATAATATCACTATGTCAATAATAACACCGGCTCACAAAAAAATTATGTAGAATGTGCATTTGACCGGACCTACCTACGGGTACGTATTTTGGTCCGCTGAATCCGAATTCGAGTTCAGTTTGACCCCTACACCCTCAAAATTTCAAGAAAACTTCGAAAAACCGTAAAAATGATAAAAATTGGCAGTTTTAATGTAAAAATATTTTTTTGTAACTAAACTAAGCGTGATTTTCATGTATTTCGATCCGCTTGATATGAATCGAAACTTTATTAAGATCACGAGCCATTTTAAATGTAAAAAAATCACACAAACCCTCCAAAGTTCCGAAAAAATATAGTTTTCATGATAAAAAAAACTTCTTCTGGTCCAATTTGGATGAAATTTTATATCTTTTGATGTCTTCAATTCGCATCTTAATTTTTTTAGTCTATTCACCCTCTAAAGCTGGAAAAAATCGAAAAAATTGTAAAAACCATTCATAACAGAAAAAAAATTGATTGAACGTGATTTAATGCCTAAAATAAATACTCTATACGCCGACGCCGATACTGGGGCTCCGACTCCCTGCATCGTAAAGTACTTATCACGTGTACCTGCCATGAAGGCACACACGCCGTTAACCCAGGGACTCTGCCAGATGGTTCTGTTTCCCACCGTCACCACGTGGAGGTGCCCTGGTTACGGGCACAAGCAATTAAGTCTTCAAAAGTCAAAAACGAGAGTAAAAAAACCAAAAAAATTACTTTTTTCGGAATTTTGGAGGGTTTGTGTGATTTTTTTTACATTTAAAACAGCTCGTGGTCTTAATAAAGTTTTGATTCATATTCGGCGGATCGAAATACATAAAAATCACTACATTATTTCATTTGTGCGCTTTCACTGAACAAAATTGTACAAAATGCCACCAAAATTGACTAATTTCACTCAATATTAACACGAAATCAATAATTATGAATAACACTTCGACCATCTTTTCTCTCGATGGCGCCAAAACTCAAAAGATGATGGCGTACTCGACGAGTAAAAACATCACACAGTGACCCACACAACAGAATCAAACTTCTAATCTGTATCACTATCGAAAATTCTCGCTATGTCATTATCATAATTTAGGCCACTCTCCGGAGACTAATTTTCGAATGTCATAATTTAATTGAAATAAAACCCGTCAACGCGTAGAGGCGTTAATATAACAAATAAGACAATAAATTTTGAAGTAGTCTGTACTACCCGAAAATCTAATTATTCATACTGAGCGCAATCTGCTTCAAATTAACTTAACTCTTAATACTACCAGTTTCATTTTTGTATGAATTGCATTAATAGTTCACTTAAATTACTTCAATTTTCCAGACTAATTATCGTAAAATATTATATTCAATATAACTAAATTAGTGTTTGATATGGTCCGTGTTCCATGGTGTGTCAGGATAGAGAGCGGGTCGGGGCGCATGTGTCTGTCGCAGTGTCGGCAGCTGGCAGGGGGGGCAGGCGCGGGCGTGGGGGCGGTCGCGTGCGCGGGGGGCGGGGGAGGGGAGGTCATCGCCTACGCCACCGACGACGCCGCTCTCGTCGGCTGGGACCTGCGAGCTCCCGGTAACTATAACCCTGCAATCTTGTATAATACTTGTTCTAATAGGATAGCATATAATGCGACACCCGTCCGGCAGGTAACGCGTGGAAGCTGCGCGGCGACCTGCGGCTGGGCGCGGTGACGTGCCTGCACTGGGACGGGGCGGGCTCCCTCACCAGCGGGACGGCGGGCGGGGCGCTGCAGGTCTGGGATCTGCGCTTCCAGCTGCCCGTCACCACCGTCACACACCCCAACGGTAATTGCTGCTCAACACTCTACTCACACTCTAGTTGATTATACAGGCCCTTTTAGTTAGAAGTTAAATCAATAAATAATTAAATCTAACAATGCATCCACCCACTGAGTTAAAGATGGACTTGTCTGTTATCTTATTTGTGTTTTCAAATTATATTTTTTTTGTACATGAAAAAACAGCGAACAATCGCACAGCCCTCCTGATGGTGAAAGATAATAATAATTTAAGCGTTGCATTCATACAATAAAGTTTTAATCGTATGAAATGATCTAATAATGATTTATTTTATAAATATGAAATAAAGAAATATATGTTTTAGAAATATAAAAGTAGTTTTGGAGTACATCGCGAGTAAATAACATGACACTTAAAAAAATAAGAAAAAATGCAACGAAACCATTTCATGCACCATCTCATTCAGCAACAAAACTGGTCCAAAAATAGAACCCTGAATAACACCTTCAGTGACGGCAAAACCCGTCGGTTCTATATCATTGAAATAACATTCTGATTTTTTCTATTCAATCAACAAATAAAAAGCTCGAGTGCATAATATCACAATTTTTACAATAGTGAAGTTTACAGAACAATGTGTCATGGCTAACGCAATCAAAAGCTTTGCTAAAATTATTTTCCTAATTTATGTAATTTTTGGCTTTCTGTAAATTTTGACTGACGAAATGACTGTGGTCAGCGGAGCGCATCCGGCGCATCGTGGGGTGTGGCAGCAGTGCGGGCGGGGGCGGGGGCGGGTCGCGAGTGTGGGCGGTGGGCGGGCGGGACGCCGCGGCCTGGTGTCTGGAGTCGGCGCAGCGCACGCACGCACTGTGGCCCGCCACCAACTCCCCGAACCCGCTACACTACACGCCGCAGGTACACATACACTATTCTCATTTGTTAATTATAGACTACAATGCGACATTATGCCTCAAATGTAAAAGATGTAAAATAAGCCTTTATTTTGCCGTACCGTACAAACGACGACACACGAGTACGTCGAATACGGTCGAATTCCTGAGGATGCCTCGGTGTAGAGGCGAAACGTACGTCGAGTGCGATTTGGTGTTCTCTGTGGTGAGTGCTTCGACAAAGTTGGCGAAGGACGTGACAAGTGGTTTTGTTTCCCGTGTTCGGACTCTATTTGTGATCTGGTCGCGGAGGTGGGAGGTGGGAAATTTAGGTAGGGTTGTCACATGTAAAGAACGTGACAATTTATATTGTTTCCCGAGCTCTTCCTATATTCGTGTTCTGGTCGCGGAGGTGGGTGGTGGGAACGTCAGTTAGGCTTGTCACATTCTGTGTCGTTTGGAGGATTATTTGCCACAACGGTTACACTGCTTACGCGGAATTAGCAAAATAAAGGCTTATTTTACATCTTTTATAATGGAATTCCGCAAAGTAACGCCTGATTTAATAAAATACCTCAAATGTAATTTGTGCTAATGCTTACTTGAAATGTACATTGGTTTTAAAATTTATCAATGTTAAAAAAAACAATCATAGTCTTAGCGATCTTATTGTACAGGGTTACATTGAAAGGACCCCCAGATTTTTATGTAAGGGGGTGAAGGCTTAAATGGTAATGCATTTCAATCATGATTGCCAATTTGAAATATAAACATTTATTAAAAACAGTCTGCAAAAATGCGTCACTTATATCGTACCTAGTACGAGTCATGACGTCACTAGCCTGCGATTGCGACCGGTCGGTGAGAAACAGTTTCATGCTTTATTTACGAATTTATAGCTTACATTACGTTACAGAATGATCAGAGGCTTTAAGTTATTATAAATAAATTACATGTTTTTTAAATAACTACAATAATATTTTACACCAGAATATACTCTTGATACTAAATGATTTTTTTGCAGCATATTATCACGTGTTGTGTTATACAACAATAATTAGTCGAAAACTTTCAAATTAATTCTGGCAAGGGTGTTTATCCTGCTACGCACAAAGTAATAGAAAGAGACAAAACACGTATAGTTAGAAGACAACATACGTCAAATTAGTTGTTCGCGATATTTATACAGATATTGAATTTCCCGGAAAACATTGAATAAAAACGTAACAATATGTCCAGATATCTGACATATCTAGTTTATGTCAACGGCATACGTGCTTAGCAGCATTGCCACTTTTATTTGTTAACGCGCACTAGTGCTGCAAATGAAAAACTAGGCTATCTACGTTTTACACCGTACTCGCTACGGATAATCACTACAAAGTATATAAAACGAAGTCGCTTCCTCTGTTCCTATGTCCCTTTGTATGCTTAAGTATTTAAAACTACGCAACGGATTGTGATGCGGTTTTTTTAATATCTAATGATATTGAAGAGGAAGGTTTATATGTATATTTCATAATCATGCGAAGCCGGGGCGGGCCGCTAGTATTATACAAGCAGTCTTTATACAGATGTCACTAGTTGTAGTTATGACCAGTGACACCTCTGTGTTGACTTTGTAACTAACCATTATCGTCAATTATTATTAATGTTTAATATCAAATTGTTTCCATCCTTGGCGCTTGGTAAATCTCCGTTTTGTATTATTTTGTAAATGAAACATTGTTAGTGTATTCTTATGTAAAATGATATTGGAACGAAGTTCCTTACGGCAGGCTTAGAGCAGATAGAAAAATTTATAATAGTAAAAACTGTAAGAAAAAGTGGGTGGAATAAAAATGTTAAATGAGACGTGCGCAGGCGCGACAGTCGTATACACAAGCGAGTCGTGTATGATACCTTTCTCTTTCTCCTTCACTCTACCCCGCCAATGCATAGTATACACTCATGAATTGTGTCGACTCTATATTAGCCGAAGGAACTTCGTTCGTTCCTACCTAATGTCCCATGACACCAAATTATATTTATGTTTTGTATTTAAAATACCCTACTATTATCATTCGCGTCTATAGATGACGTGTATTTCTTATCATCTGAAAATCAGTCTGTTTGTTTTTCAATTCCATAAAAATAAGAGTTGCATTAACATTGTTGGGTGCAAATAAAGGAGTTGTGGTATAACGGTGTGTTCCCCCAGGCGTCCCACTACATGTCGGCGGCGTACAGCGTGTGGGAAGAGCACGGGCAGTACCTGGTGACGGGCGGGTCCGACCTGAGGCTGCGGCTGTGGGACCTGGCCCACGCGGAGGACTCGCACGTGCTCGTGCACGCGCCGCACGACCAGATGACGGCGCTCAAGTACAGGTAACGCACGTACTGCTGCAAGCGAGGGTCGGCTGGATGCTGAATTAGCTGCCTCAGACCTGGTGGTTGGTTACAACTTCCACCGCCTTCATGCCTCTAGTAGGAAGGTGGGTTCGCCGGCAGACATGCACCCGTGATCTTAAATTTCGACGTAATATCAACGTACCAATAACATCTATGGTGTTTACATTAGCCGGTTGTCTTTCACCATCAGAAGAGCCGCCTGCAAGTTCGTTCTCTCGTAACATGAAAAAAAGTAGAATTAGATTTGCGATGTAAAAATGTGACGGCTATAAGAAGTTATTTTTTTGGAGTAATTTTCTTAAAGGACACGGACCACTTTCTATACAAAGTTTGCCCAGGACCCAACAAACATTACACATTGTTTAAAATACTCGAATCAATTAATCCTTTAAACTAAAATCTAATCTGTATCACGAAATCTTTCTTTTCGAATTATATTTATAACAAAATAAATAAGATTTGAGGTTGTGTTCCCATGGAAAAATATTTCATTTTTAAGCAATAAAACTTTTTATATGGTGTAAAAATGTTTTGCTACCACAACTAAAGCTTTGTCCATTGGTCAACCAACAATTTTCTCTAATACTGTGTGGTGGTCCCGTATCTGACATGGCTAAATAAGTCGTGAAAAACGATTGAAAGCCATATTTATATAAGAAGAAGAAGAACTTTCTCTAATAATAAACGTAATATTATGTGAACGGAATTTGACAATACAGCATATCTTTTTCGTAGTGAAAGTATTTTAAGCAAAGACATTAAAAGTTAATGTAGCAAGTTAAGTGTCAAAAGCTCAAAAGTTTTGGTTATTAAATAGTTTTTTTTTCTTTTTTGCAATTCAGCCAAAGTCAGAGTATGTGTTTTGATTTGTAAAATGTAAGATGTTGTGATAGTTCGCAGATTTTTTTGTAGTTATTAAAGCATGTTTAATTCTTTTTATGATCATTAAATATTTTATCCGAATACACTTTTTTTGTTTTGTTGTTTTTAAAAACAAAATTGTCGATTCAAAAGAGACAACAAAGTTTTTGTATAGTTCGTAACACCAAAGATTGCCATAATAGAAAAATAATTTAGAATCCGCCATGAGTTAAATCGTGATGCTTTTTTTAATATGTTTAAATATATAGGCGTCTGTAAGAAACCGATATTGAGACATTTAATAAAAAGATACTTTAATAATTATTGTAAAATTTTATGCTTGTTGGACGCAGGGCGGATTTGGTCTATGTCTTTTACCTTTTTTTAAATTTGTGTATAAAGTGAAAGAGTTAAACTTTCCGGTGAGAGCAAGTAGTATTGTTACATTTAGTTCCGGTTTCTCGTTACCAGGAGCGGTCTGGTGGACGGCACGACGGTGATCCAGGAGTGCTGCAAGGTGAGCTCCTCGCCCCCCAGCGTGGTGGAGGACAACGTGTACCGCGCCGTGGAGGCTCGCAGCTTCCACCACACCGCGCCCATCACCGACATCACCGTCGTCGAGGGTTCCAAGTGCTACCTCGTCAGCTCCTCCGCCGACGGGGTCATCAATGTTTGGAAATAATACTGGACCCGTTTACATTTACGTGACAGCTGGTTTAATTGGACGCGAAGTGTCAATTGGAGGTTAAGTCTCGCACAATTTGTCAAATGACTTTGACAGTCTTTGCGTTATAGATATTTGCCAATATAGAGAACCGTGTAAAGAAATAAGTAGCTAAACTGCTTAAGAGTATAAGATTTGACATTTGGCGAAGTCAAACTACGTATGGTAGTTGCAAAAGCCAGAAAAGAAAAAGAAGAAGAAGAAGATTTGACATTTACCACGTCAATTTATAAAGAGCCAGCAAAGAAAACAAAGCAAACGCAGAAACGTATTTATCTCTTTCATATTTGACAAACGACAGAGCCCTTCCTATGAATTTAGGAGAAAACAAAACAAAATATAAAACTTGGAACAGTGCCTTTACTGGTAACAAAGAGAATCAAATATTTCGACTAAAAGCGCTTTATATTTCGATACGTAAATTACCGAACCTAATCTATAGCAACTTATGGTAAAGGCATTACTTTTGACGAAACTAACAAGAAAGGTATAGAAAAAATCATTATAATTTAATTGTTATAGCGCCATCTATCGTTTGCCCGTCGACTCTAGCACCATTTGTTATTAATACTTCGACAGTTATTTTTCTTTATAACTTTTATGTAAATCCAAAGAACGTGTAACGCAAGTTTCTAACTTCTTCTCTCTATCACGTACATCGAAGACTCCAAGACCTCGTCGGTTCATTTAACAAGTTGACCAAATATGTTGAAATTATTGTTTTAATAAAATAACTATGGATATTGTTTTTTTTTCATACGTGGAGTTTGTTTATTTCATACTCTTAAAATAACAAAACAAACGTTTACTTGACTTACTATTTCATTCCGTCTCAACTGACATTAAATAAATGAACATATGTATATTTTTATATTAAATTTATCATTGCATCTCGTTATTAATTGGAATGTGAGACGATTGGCCCGGATTGGTTACACAATCGCACCTACTATGATGTCAGTGCTCGCCTTTATTTCTGGTATGAGTCGCTTCTCTATATTTTCGTGTAATTCATCCGGGATGTCTATTTACTTGCTTTGCTTATAGCGCCATCTGTTGTACGCCTATTGACAATATCGCCATTTCATCAGTAGTTACATCACAATTAGTTATTTTTATGATTATAAAAAAAAATCACAAACCAATATGTGATTTGACCATCGCTATTTATAACATTGTCTCTTCCAGTTTTGGTTTAGAGCGGGATTAGCGCTCGTAAATCAATTCTTATTAGCCAATGTAAAAAGAGAGAAAAAAAGAGAGACATAAAAACCACTTCTGTTTCTTAATTATTTGTAAGATATTTGACAATTGATTAGTTTAATTATTTTGTTTTGCAGAACAATTATTTATTTGTTAAATTTGCTCATTGTGAATATTATATTTAGATTTAAGTATGTTCGTCCTCAGGGACATTTGTATATATCTGTGAAATAAAATTTGTTATTTTGTATTTTGTTTCTATTGGATTCTTTATATTGTGGCAATGGAAAACAAGAAGGCGGTTTTTATAATGAGAAAATATAACAATCATTGTAAAATTCTTGACCTTATAGTTTGACATTTGCTGAACTCGTGAAGCTATGGTCAAAATAAGGGATATGACCATGAAGCTATATAGCTGCTGGAAGTTACACTTCTAACAAAGACCTAATGTCATTTCCAAATACTACCGGCTCACTTCAATTCAAATCAGATAAATATAAATCGCAATAACCTCAGAGTACCTATACTAGATCAACATTATTATCGTATGCTAGCCGAAATAAACTTCATGTCGCTTGACATTAGTAGCTACTAACAGTTTGTATGGATTAAGGCGCTGTTTTTACCACTTTCCTGCAATTTTCCCGATTTTTTTTAATATTCATTCTCATCATATAATCCGAGTGATCTGATTGTGGATTGTCAGCCTTGGTGTCCCCGGGTACCTACATCCATCCACATTCGCATTGTGTATCTGCTTTGTCAATCTTTCATTCTTTCCACATAACCAAACCAACGGAGCATCCCCTTTCTCATTTTAACACCAACACTTTATTTCAATTCCACTCTTTCTCGGATTCGGATCGTTACGAATGCGGTCAGCGAGCGTTACACCACAAATTTTCCGTAGCGCTCTCATTTTGACCGCTTCAATCTCATGAAGCTATAGTCAAAATAAGGAGTATAACTATGAAGCTATATCAGGTACTGCTAGAGTTTACACTCCTAACAAAGACGTTATCATTTCTAAATACCGCCGATTTACTTCAGTTCAGTACATTTGAGTACCTCTCGTTCGTTTTGACTTTGTAATAAACATGACAAGACTCAGAAAGAAAGGCCGGTAAATGATTGTCTGCCATGTTTGGAAATGAATTTGTGTCAAGAGTCTCCGAAACCGGCGTGTTTGTATGAAAAGGGTTATGGATGTGAAGGAAGCTAGAGAGGTTTGTCAGGATCGTGAGGTCTGGCACTCGATACTCTCTGCCTACCCCGTAAGGGACTTGGCGTGAAGATATATATGTATATGTATCATATAATCCGTCTTTTGACAACTCATTATTTTATATATTTTTTTTATATATATAGGTACAAGGTTTTTTCGAATTAGTTAGATATTTAAGCTAGGGACTCGGAATAGGTACCCAGAACGTAAAAACTAAAAAAATATATATAAATTACCTAATTAAAACATAGTTATCGTCGCTAAAAAGACAGCACTCCCAGCTGAAAAAATCATAAATGAAAAAAGTATGTAATTAAAAAAATAGTACTTAGTTGTCGCTTAAACGACAGTGCTGTTTGCCCAAAGAGTATAATAATATACCTATTCAGGGCTGTTTGCCTTAAATCGCGCGGGGTCATTTAACTTTTTTGGAATTCCAAAAGTGCTATTAATTTGTTTGAGTCTGATTTGGTTCTACTTTTTCAGTTAATTATCCAGAATATCCACCCTTAATTTCAAGCACTAATGTGAAAATACCTTATATGTGTAGATATAAAACTTTTAAGTGGAAAAAAATGATAGTGAAACTCCATAAAACCAACTCCAATTAATTACCAAGTCGTAATTAGGTCATTTTTAATGACCGACCTCAAAAAGAGGTTATCAATTCGACTGTCTGTCTTTTTGTATATTAACAATAGTAGTAGGTAGTAGTAGTGTGGTTAATACAAATTGCATGGTTATAGCGTAAACAATTCATAAAACTGGTTCCCACGGACCACGGCCACAATTTCGCAATAATAATCCAAATGCATTACCATTTTATCCTGTACCTCTTTATATTAAAATTTGGCCCGCCCTTTCAAAGTTACCTTGTATATAGATTAAATTAAATAATGACATTTAATAATGCAACTTGCCTGGGCGATTGTATAAAGGCTTTGTATGCGCCTGACTTAGTGACTAGTGCCGATACGATCATTCTTACAAAAATGGATAGCGGACACTTGTACAAACAAAAAATGTGAGGCGTCACGGGACGCCTGGCAAATGTGAAACATCGACATTATTTTGTATAGTAAGTAGTAGGCTTTGGTAGTAGGTAGTAAGTAATATGCAGAAAAGAACTAAATATGTAATAATGATAAAATTAAATATTACGATTTTTTCCAGATAACAATGACTATTTATTGAATAAACATTTATTTACATTAAATACAAAATTTACGAATTTATTTCAATTTCACTACTGCATATAGACTGTATATATTTATATACCATCATATAGCGCCACGGCATGCGTCGCCACGCCAGAAATCGGTTTTACGTACGGCTATAGATGACCAACATATTATCCTAAATCGTCACGTTACAGAGTTATCTCCAAAATAAAACAATGATGAGAATTTGCCCCCAATCAACAAAATATATTTAAAGTTGTATTTTTGTAACCATAGTACAAAAATTGTTCATTTTAAAGAAATATTCGGTGAATAAAATTGGTTAATGTTTTTGAATTACGAGATTGCTACGACCGCGACGTACCTTATTTGACCACTGTCTCACCTGATGGTTAGTGATGATGTAGAATGTAGATAGAGGCGGGCTAACTTGGAAGTGGATATTTTATTAGATAGCTCTGTGACGTGACGCTTTCGGATATATTGACCATTATACTTTTTTGTTTGTACAAGTGTCCCCTATCCATATTTGTAGGAATTATCGTTCGCCGCCATTATGAGAAAAACAAAATTGACGAAGCCACAAAGGTTCAAACCCCTTTATACTAATGTTATAAATTAGGAAATTCTGTTGCCATTTTACAGCTAAGGCGCTAAACCAATTTTTATATGTATACTTAGCTAAAAATCTGGGTTCAAGGCTATTTAAAAAAAAAATAACACCCAAAGGACTATAATAGGTAGAGGATGAGTTTATTTAAAAACGCAACTATTCTACGCTGACGAACTTGCGTGCAAACAGCTAATTCAAAACAAACTAACAGATTTTTACTAAGTTTACTGTGTTCAGCATATTATTAATACAGCTAAGGGCTCTTGAATCCTGGACGGGTCTTCACAACCTGACGAAATTGTTGCCAACTACGCGTCTAGAGGTCTTGCTGGCTATACTCATGCCAACCAAACTAACTACGGGTTAATTTTTACACATTATCATGAACACATGTTGATTGTTACTCCTGAACCATGTTAATTTTTTTTAGATTAAATATTCTGGATGAGTAATTCTTATTTGGATATATTAATTCAATTAAATAAATGTTTTCAAATAAATAAACAGTAAAACTTGTTTAAAAATAATTATATTTAAACACTTATTTCTAAAACATAAATTCACATTTACAACTCACAAAAACAGTTTAATGTACTTATTTAAACATAATACATAACTATATAATTTGTAGCATTTTATTTAAGTTTTTCATTTTGTTCATTAATTTATTAAAAACAAGAAAAATAATTCAATATTATATGTATCTTCAAAAATATTTTGCATTGAATATGTAAAAATCAAAATTTTTGAAACATCCATAAAACAAATTAATTTTAATTATGACTTTATGAGAAACAACTCAACTTTTACCCCTACTTATGATATAAATGCAAAAATGTGAATTTTTCTTCTGTTAACCCACAATATTCAATAAACTTTAGCATAGTAATAGAGGTTAACATATGAATTTACAAAACATTTTCAATAACAAAAATGTTTTACCTCAATATCTCAAAGGAATCTCTTGCTGGAGATCTAAAAAAAATTCGAACGGTCGAGTCACAGCAATACGAGGGCCAAACTGAAAGTTTTTAGAACTGTCAACTTAAAAGCATTATATTAAAAAAATAAGTTTAAATTTTGAA
>NJDC01022714.1:84303-98957 GCA_002245475.1 Calephelis virginiensis | reverse complement strand
CTATTTTGAAAAGTTATAATAAAACTAATAACTTGCTAGAATGCTTAGTTTTTGATTTTCTAAGAACTTTCAGTTTGACCCTCGTAGCTAGTAAAAATATAACTTGGGAATCCATAGCTTAAAAATAAAGTTGCCACACTTAGAAAATTACTTGGACTTCAAACATAATCTGTCTTACCACCAAAAATTTAAACACTCGTTGAACCCATGTTTTATAAAATACTGTCTTAAATTGGATTCACAACCAATAACATACTGATACATCATCAATGTGTAGCTAGATATTTATTGGAAGTCAATTTTTACGTAGTGTTTAGTTACAACAGGTGTCTTAATTTTTAAATGTATCTTCCCGCCCATATCCCCGATGAGGTAGGCAGAGGCATAACCAAGGCACCCACCACTAGCCGAAGATACTAAGTCCCACAATGTGATAGGTGGCAAGCCTATCGCCAACCGGGCAAATGTCCAATCCCTGGCAACATTATTTTTGAAATGAAATACATACATTTTCTAATTATTTTGTTGCCCTACCCGGGAATCGAACCCGAGACCTCAAGAAGTCTGATGCCAGACCGCTAGACCACAGAGGCGATTAATTTTTTTTTGTGGTACCTAAGGCAGAATATTTCAAGATGTATACCAACTCTCAAAGAGTATCAAGATTTTCGTAGTAATTTCTCTATTATTCGAACCTCGTTAAGTCACACGCTGTATCTCGAATTATTTAGACTTTGTAACTCGAGCAAAATGTTATTTCCTTACGATACATATTTATACTCTATAACTCGAATTTCAAAAAGAAGACTCGGTAAGTCGTAGTTAGTAAAATATAATGACGTCTAACTTGGAATTCCCCAAAGTATTTATAATTGCAAGCAATTAAATCCAAAATTAATGTTTGGGTTCGGGGCTTCTAATCTATTGTTTTTGTCTTGTACACATGTAATGAATTAATAAATTCATAAAACTTTCAAAGTAACACAGATGTGAATGTTATGTTTGTTCCTTATCGACACAGGACATGATTATTTTTAATAAGTAAAAAATGTATCCATTAAAACTTAAGCTTAATAGTTATTCAAATTCGCCTTTGTAAGTCGAATTTCAGCAGTTAAATCGTATACATCTCGAAGTTCTTGTTAAGACGAAAATTCGTTAACTCGAATTTTTTTGCCTTGACATTCGAGTTTAGAGATTGCACTGTAATAGTGTAATATTTACAGCCTATACATACATTCACATCACATCAACCATGATTTCACAGATGGTCAACCTTTCAAACCTTTTTATGTGCTTAATCTCCTAAAATTAATAGTTCAATTCAAACAGTTTGCAACCCGTAGTCTATTTACTCTTCTTGTCATCGTCAGGTACATCCTCTAACAGTTTTTCCAATTCAGTTCCAGCAAATTTGGGATTTTGTTTGTTTGATGCATACTCCAAGAACAGATTCTTAAGAAATTGGAGATCATTAGTGAGTGTCTTGACTTTCTCTTCGAGCATTTGATTCTCGGCCTTTAATTTGCTTACTCTTGTGAATGTCTCTTGTGTACGTTGTTTGGACTTGTATCGGCTTTTTTTTACTGCCTGAAACAATAATTAGTGGTTAATTTTAACTTTTGTGTACTTATTTATGTATGATACAGGTTAGCGGAGTTGCAAAAAGAATTTTTAGAAGCTTACTCAATAAATGGACTCAACAAAAAAGTCGATCAAATTGGCAAAAAACCATGGACCAAGAGCATGCAAAGGCACTCGTGGCAGGGTTTAACACCAAATTTTCTTTGATTGCAATCAGTATGCATCAAAAAGAGCTCAGGATCTTGGTTTCAGCTATAACAGGTCATTGCAGGCTTAAGAAACACCTTAACAGGATGAGCCTTGCAGAGACATCTGACTGCAGGTCTTGCCTTGAAGCAGAAGAGACGGCAATGCACATCCTCTGTGACTGTCCCGTGTTAATTCATGCTAGAAGTAAACATCTGGGAGTAGCAAATCTTCCAGAACTTAAGCTGATCAATCCCAAGAGCATTACACAATTCTTAGAAACTGGCTTGCCTTGCGGTATTGATCTAAGCTAAAAGAGTAAGAGTTGTGATTACAATAGATCTAGTTAGGTAGCAGTGATCTTTGGGGTAGGTCTACACAAACTCTTAAATTATTAATTAAACTGGTTTTGACGCACGCATGATTCTCTTTTTAACTATAGATACTAAGGCTATCATGTATACCAGAGGTTCCCAAACTTATTTCATGTAACGCCCACTTTGAAAATCAGTTGTTTTGTAGTGCCCCCCCCCCCTCGTTTTTTTCTTGTCAATAACCTCAATAACACGTTTGTTGCCCCTAGTTTAAAAAAAACATTTTTTTCAAGATTTATACCGCCCCCCTCTAGGCTTCCAGCGCCCACAAGGGGGCGTTATCGCCCACTTTGGGAAAGGCTGATGTATACCCTTGACAGCCTACTTACTAGGAATGAACTATGCTATATTTGAATGCATATTTTTGTAATATTATAGTATTTAAAACCAGTTAGTGTTAAGGGTCCATTGTTGTGCGAGAACAAAATTGGCTAGACAAACTCTAAAAGTTTCCTGACAATTTCATAATTGAAATGTAATTGTGGTTTAAAAGAGTTGATAAATAAATAAAAAAAAACATATGATACAAGTTTTCTGCAACATGCATATAAAGTTTACAATGTATGAAGAGTAATGTGGAGGAAGCTAGGCAGATCTGCAACATTTGTGACACTTGGCACTTGAAATTCTACGTCCATCGTGTATTCTGTAACTACCTTGCATGAGGCTTGGTATGTATGTGCAATATAATATATTCTTTCATAAAATTAACCTATCTAAGATAATGTTCAAACTGACAAATGTTTTACTTTTTATTGTTTTGTATTTTGACATAATAATATTATAACCCTAAAAAACTAAAGAATTTGAAGCTTCTTAAAACATCTGCTTTTGATTAATATGATATAAAATTCCCAGCATCGATTAGCAAAACACTTGGCAAAAATCTTCGGTTAAAAATACACTATTAACTAATATGCTGGTAATAGTGGTTTATGGGAAAACCATTTGCAAATTTGCAATTCATTTATATTATTTGAAAAAACTAGGCTAACATATTTTAAAGCCTACATTACATAGTGACAAATAAAGAAATTATGTTGTATTTATTTTACCTCATTGTTTTTGTCCCGTTTACGTCTGTAATCATCATCTTCGTCATCAGCATCACTAACACCTCGTTTTCCTCGCTTCACAGGAGGCATTTCGCAGTTTTCGTCTAATATCATCAAAAATAATAAAATTTTCTTGCAATTGAAAGTTCACCAATAACTAACGGTTAAATGTGTGTGGATACTAATTTACAGTATCTAAGAGCATTAAGCTTGTTTTTTATCAACTAATGACGCAATTGATCTCCATATTGCAGTTTACAAGTTGTGTAATATTGTAAAATCATAAACATATTATCTATGTTATAAATATTGTTATTACACTCGCACTTTCAAGAAAAACATTATTTGTTTACATCTTTGGTTTATATCAATGAGTACCATCGTAATTTTAGAAAACAAACGGCAAAAATACTTTTTTTATTTTCTGACGAAATTACAAAACATACTCTGTCATCTGTGGTGGTGGTGTGACCAAGGTTTTTGACCAATTTGTACCAATGGATGTAGCACAGATTATACCCCTGATGTAGATTGTAGACTGGGCTTATTATTATTGCAACATTAAAGACTCGTTAGTATATCGCATAGTGTAGTTAGAATGAGCAAGGTAGCCGGTCGGAGTTAAAACGATTGAAAGGGCTCGACCGTTCTTACTGTCTTGCTTGCTTAAAGCCTTATCACACTTTCTAGGTAACCCATTTGCAAATGCAAGGTGTAAGTGTAGCTGGTGACAGTCGTCGCACCAGATTTATGAACATCGGTAATACAAAAAGAAAACTATGTGCAAAAGAGAATTCATATTTACGAAAAAATATCAATTATTAAAATATTGTATTGAAATATTAGAAATTGGAATATTGCAATCGGAATAGACTGTCATTTTAGGTACTCTTGAACACAAATACTGACGAGTTATTAACATTTAATTAATAGTGAATAATAAATTAATAAGTGTATTGGATTCGTTGAATTTATTTCTAACTAGATGCAAAGTATATACGATTCCAATATCCGATTCGCATGATATCGAGATTCAAAAGAAACTCTACTCAGAGTTTTGGAACTATCTGACCCAAGAAATTACGTTAGAGTAGATTAAGTTGCTGACTTGAATATAATATGTTAAAATGAAGTACTCCATAATCTAGTAAATCACGTTTGGTTTGGGCACGCCATTGTGCACGACGCAGCCATAACGGTAAATAGTTACTGAATTAAATGAATATTAATAATTATATTCTACCAAAACAGTATATTTGACATTACATGTGGGCTAACTCGAAGGTAAAATGTTTGACATTTGATTGATGTTGACAATATAATGTTGCTAGGGTTAATATTTTATTTCCTTGTTTAATATGTTAATTACCCTGTAACTAACATATTAAACACCCCACCCATTCCCTCGTCGCTATATATCGCATCAAATTAAATAAAAAATTTTGGCGTAGGATTTTTTCTACAAAAAACTATTTTTAAGTGTAGCCATACAGCTTTGTTTTACCTTAAGTTTTTGAATGATGTTTGGGAAAATAATGTCTTATAAATATTCTAAATAGAATAGTCAGCGCTGTTTAGTTATCCTAGCCCATTAATATTATAAATGCGAATGTTTGTTTGTTACCCCTTCACGCAAAAACTGCAGAACCGATTTTCATGAAATTTGGTACACACATAAAGGGTAACTTGGATTAGTAGAAAGGATAGTTTTTATCCGGAAGCAATGTTCCTGTGGGACCACGCGGGCAACAGGTAGTCAGAATATATAGTCGGACTTGACTGTCCCACCCCTTCCACTTTAAATCTGCCTTGTATGATAGGGCAAACCCCTATCAAACAGAGCAGATGTTATACGATACGTTTTCAAGACCTGACGGAAAAAGCCAGTGTGTTATAATTTTGTCGTGTCTGTGTGTGTCTGTCTGTGGCGTTATAGCTTTTAAATTGATAAGGCGATTTCTTTGCGGATATTTTAGTTTGAAAGCTGACGTCATAGAGATAGTTCTTTGCTACATTGTAAGTAGATTTTGTCGTGGAGTTTTGAACATTTTTAATTTTTAATATTTATTTAATTAAGTACTCTTTTAATTTCAGATCTTTAACGAAAATGTCATGAATTCGTAGTAACTAGAAAATAATAAAATAAAACAACATCTCATCAGACCACAATATAATTCTTTCGTTTACGGTATTATTCTAACGAAGTACGTAAATCTTATTTACACATAATGGAAGCATCAAATGCTGAACAATCTAATACTGCAACACTAATCATCCAACACGTAATATGAAACGAGCAAACACTACAATGTTAAAAATTTAAAGAACATTTTAGATATTATACAAAACAGTATTAAATTAAAAACAATTATAACTTTTACTTAGTTTAAACTATTAAGGACCCCTGGATCCATTGTACAAACACACGTTTATCATATCACAGAAATAAAAATATAAACGCATATTAAGATAGACAGTCTTAGTCATAAATGCCTGAAAAAATATCAAAATGCTACGTAATTTTATGACAAAATCAAATATAGGTAGTACATAATAAAATAAAACGTAGGACGTAAAATAAAATAAAAAGTAGAATAAAACATTATACGGCATAATAATTTAAAAACAATAAAATTTTAAGGGTTTCTGACAAAAAATCTTAGCATGGTACATACAATACGTATTATTGTAACTATTGAACATTTCAAAAAAGGAAAACTATTTTATTTGATATTATGCTTATCCTTAAATACTAATTACTTTATAATTTAAAAAATAAGCTGGTTAAAAATAGCTTGTGGACTATACAAATCAATTGTTGCGTTATTTGGAATTATAGTAATGCTTACATATTAAATATTCGTTAAAGGTATATTGTCATTAGAGTTTTCACACATATGTATGTTTTAATACTAAAGTGTCTTATTTACTGATTTGTGAAACATTTCAACGGATCAAACATAGAATGAAAATATGTAATGTAACGCCCAGATGTATTAACGGCTTACATTCACCAAAGAGTTTTCAATAATTCCACATATAAAGATTTGATTTCATCTGCTATTAGTTTTTATCGAATAAATAAATGTTTTTATTAATACTTTTTAGGAAGACAGATAAATGATGACTTGATGATAAGCATTTACATTCACTTACAGATATCCGCAACACTAATGTCGTCTTTTCATAAATAAGACTATTATTTCCGTGGTTGGGTTACATAAAACCAAACAATTAATTATTCCCTATGGTGGAAGAGATCGAGTGAATCTGTAAAAACACGCACTAAAATATAGGGTGATTTTTTTCGTAGAAAACGCGAAAGTCTATTTACGTCTTCTTAAGGTAAAATTGTTTTTAAAATGTTTGTAAGATACTTACTTAACTGTTAAAATTGATTTTTTATATAATTATATTAAATGCAAAATCTAGTAACGTATGTAGCCCTTCTGTAAGTAATATTATCTGAATTAATCTCAATCAGGCCGAAGTAGGCTCGTTTTGAGTCGTAAATCACACACATAAAAAATACTAAATCGAGTAAATATTATTTTGTACCTCAGACCTATAGAAAACATTGACTGAACTGGTTATCTTATCTTTGGTCTGAGGTCTTTAATTATTATTTCTGGCTCGCGTCGTGTTGAATCACGATATGTAAGAATTATATAAGTACTTAGTAGACTTTAAAAGACAAAATGTAGATTTTAAGATAAGGACAAATTTTTTATTATTATTAACGGATGCTTGTTAAATGTTACAGCATTAACAGCTGTAGATACATGTTAACGATATTGCTTTTAAAATTAAATCTGATTAATGAAGGTTGACAACATGAAATATCTAGTGATAATTGCAAGTTTACCAAAGTAAACAAAAATGACTGACAAAAATGTGAAACATTAGATGCCGGTAATTATTAACGGATAGTATATTTAAGCTACGGAGGTTACGTGTAAGTGATTTGTTAGGGTCGAGTCTACGAAAGTCTATGAAATCAATCTAAATATGTAACATAGCAACTAGGCAAACGTGTTAATTTTCAAAGAAAAAAAAATTACCTACTGTTTATAGAATTCACAATTAAATAAATGTAAAATCTTATCTGTCGCGTACTCGTCGAAGGTTTACGTCGTTTATTTGAAAGACAGAAAATATTTATTAATGCTGTTTAATTATGTACGAACACTAAAATATTTACATAAATTTAAAAGCTAATTTCAAATGGCTTTAGTAGGATAACCTAACCTGAAACCATGAGTTTTTATGCCAATTATTCAATGTCATTACTTAATATCTGGGTTACATATTTATTTGTACTAATTTGGCACATAACAGCAACAAACAGATATAAAGAAATCAATGTCTTTGTGCTTCCAAATTACTATTTATTTAAAATTGCTTAATTACGCTACTAATATATTTTTTTCTACCTAAATCCAAGATAGATAAATACAGATTTGAAAATAAGTAACACTATTACAAATCCACTTCAGGAACATTTTTACATATAATATATAAATATTATTTTCTAAAATATTTATGGTTTCTACTGTTATTTAAAATATACAAACACCTTCGATTAAAATGTCAAATGTAACGAAATTATGTTTTATGATTAGTTTTTCTTCATTTATGTGAATTATTATACGCTTCATATTTTCAATGCAGGCAGTTTTACTAAAAGTTAAAACTTCAATCATTTTATAGGCTCCAGATGATGGATTAGGTCAGTAGAAACCACACGATAGTCACACTATCAAATTTACAATATTAAATAACTCCATTTCAAACTAAGCTCGCAAATTGTACGTCGATGTTTTGAGAAAAATATTTTATTAATCCTTAAAAATTGGTCTTTTATTTTTTGTCAACGCCTGGGTTGGTTTAAAATGTGTTAAAGTTGTTCAAGTTTTCAAAAAACCTAAAGGAGGTGAAAAGTAAGGTCATGTGTAGAGTTTTTGATAAAAAAAAATTAAAACAGTATCTAACGGCTGCACTCAAAGACGACAATTATATTTATCCAGTCATTAAGTAATTTTCACTACAAGATTGTGACTTAATATTAGATTAAATGTTAATGAAAACCTTTGAGTGCTGACGTAAGAATATTTAAATTAATATGATCGACATGAATATTAAAATGTTTAGAGACAACTTTAATTAACCCTTTGAATAACATATCCATTTTCTACTTCAGTTTTTTCTTCTATCCCACTTTTAGCTTATTTCGCCGTTTTAAAACACGTTAGAATATAATTATGCTAAATCACAAGTTCTCTTATCAATTTGAATTACAATTTCATAGGATCTTATTGTTTAAATAACTACACTTTAGTGAAAACATTGGGCAAATATATTTTATAATATCGAATATTTTAAATAACTTAGTAATAAAAATGATGAAATGTTTTTAACAATACTTAGGTATATCCCTCTTACTTACAACGCATTATTTACCGAAATGCATGATTTAGACATTTAAATTAATTGCAGATTTTTTTTTTATTGATATTTGACCAGTTTAGGAAGTGAAGACAGACCAAAACCAAGGATATTCAGCTGTTTGACGATAAAAATAATAAAAAAAATATTTTTATTTTTTATTTTTGTGGTTTCCTAAACAATCAGTGCTTTAAAACAACTTTTATGACCTGAACTTTTGTCTTTAGAAATTAAATAAAGGCCTATGCTATTCTGTGATCCAAACTTCAAATCATATCATAATGTGATAATACCGAAGTTTCAATCGTCAAGTTCATACACCTTTATTATTTTTAATGATTTATTTGCTAGTCACCATTACGGTATTATTGCTAAAAATATGTAATTTATAACCCGTTTTTATGACATATTTCAAGTGTAATAATATTTTACTATGAAATAAAGTGAAATTTAACTCATTTTATATAATATATTAAAAAGCAACTTAATTTGAATTATTATTTTGGTTATTATAATCAATAATGGTATGATTTTAAATTTACAGGCAAGTTTTTTTGGTATCTTGCATTTAATTTATTACATACTATTACTTGTGTTGTCAACCAACTACTCAAAAATATTGCTTGTGAAACACCATTTACGAAAACAGCACAACAAAGGGCAGTAACATAGTAATATTTCTGTGTAATATAATAATAAGTTACGTTGCTTCACTTTTAAAATTAACGCGAGTTATATTCTGTCAATGTCACTTAGTTGTCAAATCCGATTAGTCCTTATAAAAATAAGGTAATAAATTATCATTTAAAGTAGAAAATTATTAGCGGCTCCACGCATGGCTATTTGTATTTGCGTATTTCTGTATTTGACAAATACCCTTAATGTGTGGAGGGTACATTTGCCATAATTATTGCCCCATTTGGTTTTTGGCAAATAACAAATACGGCTTACGAAAATAAGACTTTAAACTATATTAATACTGGACACTCCTGTTTTTTAAGCATATCATTTAATTGTAACATGCGTACAGACATTGAAGTCCAGCTGCAAGTGTAAAGTTCATTTGTTATAAACTTAGTACTGGATTTGATACAGCAAAATTACATAAAAACCGATTATCGACTAAACAAATAGCCATGTGTGGGGGCAGCATTATACTATCGCGTTGCGTAACGTTTCTTCACAAGAAGTAAGTTTGATGTGGATACACAATAATATTTTCATCCACAACAAGGTTTAACAATTCTTTGCTAAGGTTAGTCAACACTATCCATATTTTATTTATAGAATTATGAAACTAGATTCTTAATATTTTAATTTTGTGATAATGACGTGGAACCTATTGAGGTGGTGGAATTTGCGCTTTGCGGCACTGACACAGCCATTTTATGATTCTTGCATTTCTTTCGACGACGCTTGGTGGTTCCGTGTTGCGATAGATTTGCTTTTGAACACCGGGCCCTTGAACCTGTGAAAACATCAAATTAAAATAAACAGCTATTTCGGTTCGAAGATACATTGTTCTTATCATCTATATCACTTACATGAGAACTATTTGTATATGTAGATTAGAGAGATTAAATATATAGGCTATTAAAATCTTCGTAGTCTACATTTAATTTATAATTCACAGGTAAATCTGATACAATAGAGTAAGTAATTAAAGTTAAAACTTGTTAGAACCTCTAAAGATATACAAAAAAAATATATTTGAGCTGTTGGAAAAATGAGGCAGGAATAGGAGCAAGGTGGTCATTCTAAGTCCTCCTCGACAAAGTGACAATTCCAGGTAGTGCAACATTTAAGTTATGCAAACCGTATAATCAGCTGCTGTTGGTAGCTGATTAGAGTCAACAGTGGAGGCGGAGGAGAAGAATACAGGTGGATCTTGGTCAGCATCCCGTATGAGCGCGTCGTACTGGCGGGAGTCCATGCCGAGGTGGTCAAAGAAGTGTTGCAGACGAGCGGAGTCCCCAGACGGCGAGTCTGGTGAATCATCACCCTCGCATGGCGCCGACGCTGGGCTGCGGCCGTCAGACCGCCTGTACCTTGGGATATTTCAGCTCTTTTTATTAAAGTATAAGATTAATTTTCCTAGACTGTGTATCATAAAAAATGTGAATGTTTAGTTAGGTATTTACGTAAGAATTGAAACTTCGTTATGATATCATTTTTGGTGGCGCGTATAAGTAAAGAAATTTCACTTCCAAAAAATCGACAATCGAAATTGAGAGTCAACACTGTTATTGTTAACCATTATATGTTTGAATAAAGAGGTAGTAATGATACACTTTGTACATTTTCAGTAGAAAACATACCTACACTTTTGCATTTATTTTAGTTCTCAGACGTTTTATTAAGTTATTAAGGGTGCATTGTCAATATGAGTCTTGGGTTTTAAACATCTTGTGTAAATATAGTATAAAATTACAACAAATACAATAAATACCTGTCCGATATGTCCGATTTGGAACGTAGAATAGGTCGTGGTCGTCTTTGCTTGTAGCGAAGACATCTTTGACGTTTAAACGTTCCTAATGGCGATGTTACTTCTTCCGGAGGACAAATCTGGAGAATATTTAAACGAAAATAAGTGAATGTAAATAAATTGATAACTATAGATGCAGTAAAGTAGGTTGATATCTATAATGTTATTATAATTCTAATAGTCGGGGTAATGGTTCAAATAAATTTATTTTAATATTTTATTGCCCTATTTGGAAACTAAGCCATCTTACTATGAAAGAAATAGACTAAAACATGTGAGCAACGAGTGTTTTTTTTTTGAAAATTAATAGAAGAAGGCGTTACTTTGCGGAAACCCATACTTACAACTAAATAAAATTATTTAATTTGCAATTTTCCGCCAAAAATTTTTTGGCGAAAAATTCCAAATTAAATAATTTTATTTAAATTTTTTATGTTTTGTTGTAAGACGGAAAGTGTTATGTTGAATATTTAGAAAAGTTTTGAGACATAAGTGTCTCATTTTTTAGAAAAATCTTTAAAGCTGGTCTAATTGCTGCTAAGCCCGCGTAAGCTTAACCAGAATAAGCGATAACATTATTTTTATCATAAGTGCAAAATATACGCACTTACATACACCTATGTTCAAAATGTTTCCTTAAGACTCTTAGATGACTCTACTCATTTAATGCACCATATAATTTATCATACCTGCGCCGTATTGACGTATTCTTGCTTCTCATCCATTCTAGGGCGCATCCGCATTTCTTGATACTGAGGCTGTTTGCTTATTATCTCCGTATTCGGTTCCTGATACCTGTAGGATAATGAATAATACAAAACTTTATCTTCCGAAGTTTTTTTTATTTTGAAAATAATACATTAGGCCAGAACTTCTTAACTGTGCGTAGCGACGCCCTAAGATATCCATCGTCATCCGTGACGTAGGGGCCTATCAGGAGGGGTAATTTTGTAGTGATCAATGATTTTCAAAATCAGATTATATCTTTAATATTCCTGTCGCTATTTGGATCTAGTTTAGAAACATATTTTCTCTTTTCGTTTCGTTCTCTTCCTTGAATCATATCGATAATTTTAGTTCTTATGATAGTTATTAGCAATTCCTTCATCTTTAAAAATCTACACTTTCCAGAAATAGTGTAAGTTATTCATATTTTGCAGACTTCGTTTAGATGAATGTCTTATTTTACGAGATTTTGCTTTATTGACCAAGCAGCCGAATGCATTATTAGTGTAAGATGAACATTACCTTACAAATTAGGAGTGATTTAAGAATTAGAACACCTACCTAGTATAATCCCTCGTGTTGGCATATTCTTTTCTACCAACATTGAGACATTTAAGCGGTGTCTTGTATGAGCAGTCGTAATCGCCATAGTCGTACGATGGTTCGTCTTGGAACTGAGGCGGTGGAGCACTGGCCTATAGTAAAAATTAAGATATAAATTAATTAAAAATAGCACTGGAGTTAGACATTTACGTTGTGGGTATATAGCATAAGTCTAATTGCCAGAATAAATATAAAAAAAAAACGTTATCTTTGTCCTGGAGTTAGTCCTGAAGAGATTTACAACGCACCTTTCTTGTTCTGCCTCTGAACATCGGGCACAATTGATTATCTCCGAGATTAGCATTACTAAATAATACCATAATCTCTTTAGGGTTAAAAAACAGAACTGATATTATTACTGGTAGTACTGTTTTCGGGATCCTTAACAGCCTGTCAGACAATATCTCGTTAAAGGCGAGCAGAAGTTTACTGATTAACACCGTACTCTCAATTAAAATGTTTATAATTACCTGAAAGTGTATCCCGACACGAGGATGTGGAGGTGGTGGATGAGCGTGGGGGGGAGAGGGCGCGCCGTCCTGGAACTGCGGCGGTGCAGACACATATACTGCCTCACCACCCCATTGCCAAGCGTACCGACTGCACATAGTTTAAGTAAAAAAAAAAAAACAATCAACGATCATGGAAAAATAAATCACTATTTTTAAATATTTTTGTTTCTTTGGATTTCATGGTTTTTTTTTCAGTAGCATTATCATATAGATTATATGTATCAGTCTTTACTACTTTTATTTTTTTCATGTGATTGTTTTTGTAACAGTTTGTTTACCAATTTTACCCAAAATTAGGGTAAAGATTTACAACTGACAACATTATTATTTTTTAATATATCAAACGGAAAATCTTATACATCTATAAATATATCTAATTTGTAAGACCACCTGCGCGTGAAACGGAACTATGCTCAACTATATTATTATGTTGATGATGACCTAATATATTATGATTTTTCAAAAGTTAAAATTACTATGAATACTTTACCTGGGCCGGTCCTGAGCGTGTGGCGGCGCACTGCGCTGTGTGTAGTGGCCGCTGGAGCCCCCGGAGTCCCGGGCGAACGACGATCCACACCGACTAATAAACAAATATACAGAATAAGTAAATCACTAGGGAAGTACAATAAAAAAACTTGTAGTAAAGTAATAATTGTTAGCCGAAATTGACAAATATATTGAAAGCTAAGCCTTTGTTAGTAAAGATGTATATAACATTTTTTAATTAAAAACAAAGTTGGAAAATGGCAACTCTTTCAATTATTAGTTTACATAGATTCAGGTCGTCAAAACCAAAAACAAATAAAAAAATATCTAAGGCCACAAAGTGATATTATTACAGATACGCCAAGCACTACACCGGACTTCAATAAACATCTTAAGTTTCAATTTCGACTTCCTGACGACTTATGACTGATGACTAATTAAAATAATTGAAATTGATAAAAAAAATTGATGCAAATTTCTACTTGACTAATGGCTAAATACTAACGTGAAGGAAAAAACCTAAAGAAAGAAAAAGAAAAGTTTAAATTTCGATCGACATGCTTGAGTTTCATAGCGGATCTACTTGATCAGCCTAATACGAGCCTTTGCTACATGTCATAAGATTCAAATTAGATTGCGTTTTGTAGGTCAGCGAGTCTTCTGTACGTTAGCACTATTACTTATTATATGCTTAACACAGCACCCAGCAAGGGACTAGCCAGGGTTTTGTAGAGAGGGGGCAGACAAAGAAAATAGACTATATTGTTTTAGTCATAGTCTTCATATTTCATCGTATAAGTATTTCACATAAGTACCCATTAGAGGTGAGGTAATAATTTCAACTAAATCTAATAGCCAGAAATTGCTTTACTTGAACAATTGATTACTTTTTGGCAAGCAAGCAGACGGATTTCCAGATGGTAAGAAATTCACGCCGCCTAGAGATACCAAAGGTGGTAATGGTGCGTTGCCAACCTGAGGCCAGGATGTTAGACTTCGAGCAAAATTAATCATTAACAATTACTTGATTTAATACATAAAATGTATTCTGCACGGTTCTTCAATTTTTTTAAACCTTTCTATTTAAAATATTTTTCATTGAACTAATCACTTGGCCACGCTTAATTTACATAGTCCGTTATAACTGTTTTCAGTCTTACGGAGAGTTGTATTACTATGTGAACGCTCTTTT
>NJDC01022714.1:36321-81611 GCA_002245475.1 Calephelis virginiensis | reverse complement strand
TGTATTATAAATTCTAGATGAGTGTGCGAGCTGACCTGGTCCCCTTGGAGGAGCAGGAGGCGGTCCGGAGGTGCGCGGCGCGGCGTCTGCGGGGCGACCGGCTCGCCGGCTCAGACCCCAGCGCCGCGTTACTGCACATACACACACACACACACACATTACGGTACAATGACAGAACTCCATTTTGCAGTCCTGTAGGGTTACTCTTGAATCTCGATATTATGAGAATTGGAAATTGATATCGTATTATGTCATTTTAAGTACTTTGGAATACAGTACTAGCGGATTTAATTAACATAAAGTAACAAATAAATTTAACGAATCCGATAAAATGATTAATTGTTCACTATGGACTAAATGTCAATAATTCGCCAGTATTGTGTTCAAGAGTACCTACAATGTATCCGATTCCAATTTCAAATTTGCGTGAAAACAAGATTCAAGAGTAAACCCACTTGTCTTTATGAAAAAAATTGCTCATAGATAGCTGTGCCTGATACAGAATCCGCCAAACTCTTCATTCACAAAATGAAATATCTAAAATACAACTCACTGTTCGGGATATCCGTGCGCCTGGGCATGTAAGTCTGGAAGCGATTTATGGCTATTGATGTTGGTGCAGTCGTCTTCGCGGACGCTCGGCTGCGAATGCGAGTTCGACCTGTAAGCAAAAATATCATCAATTCCCAGTAGTCCAAGTCCAGATCCAAGTTTCTTCCAAACACCATCACTGAAACAACGCTCAGCACGCAGTACACAAAAAACTAAAATGCGCCTCCGAAGTAGGTAACGTGTCTTTGCGCAATGCGCAGATTTCAAGGTATCAGCGGGGATATGTGTTGGGAAGTAAGGGAGCGTACCGCGCTCTCGCTCATACTCGTGCTTCGTCTCATTTTTAATTAATACTTTTTTTTTTCTAAACTCCATCCGTGCCCCCGATTTATTAAAATCCTTAATCCAAGTACTTTACTCGTCGCGTTTTAAATGCCTGTTTGAATTTGACTTCGTCAGCGTAAAATAGTTACCATTTTCATACAAATTTTCATCCCTTATTGTCTTTTGGGGGTAGATTATTTAAGAAAAATAAGCGCACCGATGTTCGATCTCGGGTCTTTAAGCTATATGCAAAAACGATTCAGCGGTTTAGCCAAGAAGGAGCAACAGACAGATTTTCGCTTTTATAATATTAATATAGAAATTTAGATTTTCACAAAAATATGCCGAATTCCTGATTTTCCTGTGTTTGTTATTAATTTATCATAATAAAGTGCTTTTATAACAGTCCCCAAAGCAAAATTACCTGACATATCTCGGCGCGGAGTGCGCGTACTCCGCGGGAGGACTGATGGTGTCGAGCTGGTCCCCGCTGCGGGACAACTCCTGCATGCCGTGAGGACTAGATTCGGGACTCGCTGCAACAATAGAACAATCTTATTTGCATCTACCGTCAACCTTGATAAAAGTAAATATCTTCACGACCGCATCTCTATATTACTAGTCAGAGGAGACTCGAGCACGCATACTTAGTCGAAAAATTGATATGTGGCAAACCTATCGCCAATCGAGCGCTTATCCAATTTTATTAGAAATAATTATTCAGATTTAAAAAATATAAAAAAGTATCTTCACGTCCATATCACCAAAGATTTAGGCATAGGCACAACCAAAGCACCCACGACTAGCCGAAGACTGTAAGAAGCCTATCGCCAACCGCGCACATGTCCAATGCCGGGCAACGTTGTTTTTATTAAAAAATTGACAATAAACATTTCTTTTTTTTGTTGGCGAAATAGAGGCATAAAATGAATAAAAAACATATTGAACTAGATTTAGATTAGCCCCTATTCTGTAAATGTTGAAACTTACTAAACGTATTAAAACTACTAACGGATCAAAATCAACTTACGTATAGAATAATTACTCTTAATGACTACTTCGCTGGCCCTCTGCCGAGGTATGACGAAGGCTTCCGGGAAGAACACCCTGGCCGTGTCCCCGAAGCTGTGCGGGCGGCCTTTCTCATCCGACCTGTGCTTGGAACCAGACGTCCCAGAGGAGGAAGTTCCCGAGAACGTCCCCGACGTATGCTGGGAGCGCATTTCTCGCTCCGGGTACGAGTCCTTCAGTCGTCGCGATTCGGAAAACATTTTTTGAGCTGGAAAATATAATAGTAAATTACATAATTATCATGCCAGTTAAAAAGCGATCCACGTTTTTCACATACTGAAAACCAAAGTTGTAAACGTGATACGTGATACTTAATTTATATAGCGGAAAGTAATCGAGGAGGCCTAACATTAGTAGATATAATCCTAACATCCTTTAAAACAAAACAACGCATCGAAATTGGTACATCCGTGCAAAACACACGCATGCACGCAAGCACACACGTACATACACACACAGGGGCACGCGCACATAAACATGCACATACGGATACGGACATGCGCACACGGCCACACATACGGACACGTGAACACACGCACGCACGCAGACACTACGCACGCACGGCCCCCACCCCTACACACACAGACACGTGAAGCTAGTAACACCCCTTTTTTCCGTTGAGGGTTATAAACCAAGTATTTAGTTTTTTTAAAAGAACATCAATGCAATGAGAGTTTACTACAAGAACTAAAAATAAAACCCTCACATATGTAAGCAGGTGAATAGACATTTTCTCGGCTGTCGGAATGTTCGAGAAGCCTCCTCAGCGTGTTCTGCAAACCCTCGCCCGCGCTGACCGCTCGACGGGTTGCACTTATTCTAGTTGTTGCATCTGAAAAAAAAATTTTATGTGAGACGTCAGCGAATAAGTTCTCCGTCAGGTAAGAGAGACAATCTATAGACACCATAAATATTACAGCTACATCGCTGGCCTGAGGCCGGGATGGACGACATATTGTACAAGTTAACCAACAACCCAACCCTCCAAACCGGAACGTGACAGTGCTATTATCACGACAGTAATAGGTAAGGCGGTGGGTCCGTATTTGGGCAATACTCAACCACCAGCGGTTTTGTTAATATATTTTAAGCAGTGCTCTCCTTTCAGAGCTGACGTAGATGGTCTATTCTGCTCAGCGAACTTGGACCAACACGAGAAAAATCGTTCATCTGAATGATGAGTAGCATTTTCAAAGCACACAGTATACAAATAGATTTAACAGATACGAAGTAAGCTATACGTATTTATAGTTGAACATTATTAGAATATGTTAAGACATATTCTGTTTTTGTCAGGTCGATGTCATAGAATCAGTAGGTTCATTGCGAAACTTGTAAAGTTAAAATGTTTCAATCTCAAACCTCAATTATAAAACCTGGAAAAAAGTATCTTCATGCCCATATTCCCGATGATGTAGACAGAGGTACAACAGGGACACCCATAACCAGCCGAAGACACTAAATCTCCCAATGTGATAGGTGCTCAGCCTATCGCCAACCAGGCACTATTCATCCCAACGATGTTTTTATTAGAAAATTTAAAAAAAACACATTCTCCTTTCATTGATTTTTATTCCTCCTCATTCACTCCTTTCATTCTCCGGGTCGAACATCGAGCCCGGGACCTCATGAAGTAAAGTCCAACACCGGATCGCTGTACCACAGAGGCGATTAACTTAGAATAGGAGTCTATTTACATAGCTAGCACCAGCCCGACGAGTCAATCAAAAATTTTGATGAGTAACATTCAGAAAATCAGTTTTCAAACACTTACAAGGGTTACAGCAGGCGTCACTATTAAGTGCTCCCGAACTGACCAAGTGACACCCACCGGCTGCTATCGCCTGGCTCAATCCACTGCTAACCTGTACACACAAATTTGAAGTTATAGGCTTTTTGATGTGAGAGATCAACGACCAAGCACTCGGCTCTCCTGATGACAAGAGGCAACCCTGGCCTAAAGACACCATAGATATTGCAGATGTGTCGATGACCCGTGGCCATGGTGTTAGGCCTATTTTGCACTACTGGATACCCTGCTTTCAACACTGGAACATGACAGAGTCATTATGATGGCAGGAATATGCAAGGTTCTGAATTCCTATTCGGGAAAATTGCTGCACAGCACCAATGGTCGTGTTATATGACCTATTTTAACCTATACTCGCCTCTAAGAGCTGCCTGGTTTATTTACTCAGCAGACCTGGACTAAATTAACACGGGGAAAAAGGTACTAAAACAGGCTTTAGGACATAAAGTAAAAGTTAATAGGCTAGTTTGTCAATCCCTACCCGGGAAGTTGCTGCACAGCACCAGTGGCCTTGTTTGTAATGGTGGTTACCTGTGCTATCCTCTTAAGAGCTGACTGGCAGAGGAAAAGAGACTCAGCGGACCTGGACTAAAATAACACGGGGATAAAAGGCTTTAGGACAAAAAGTAAAATTTTGATTTCAGTTAGGTTAGTTCTCTGTTTTTGTTGACCTAATATATGATGAGATTAAGCCTTGATGACCTCATGAAATAAACTTCACCAGGCAAAGAACGCTAAAGAAGGGATTTCTACCACGTGAAAAAGATATTCCGGATATAACGAAACTCGGATAAATTTCGTTTGTCTTATTGTTTCGATCTTAAGTTTTTATGGGTGCTTATTACTTGGTTATTGTTAAGTTGCAAATCTACAATAGCATTAGAGTACAGAGAAATTCAATCGGCTATGAATTCTATTTTAGATCAGACAGTCAAGCAAACGCCAGACTGTTCTAAAAAAAATATCACACATACCCTCAATGGCAACTCTTGCTTCCTATCCAACACAGTTTCTGACTTAACGTAAAAAGCTTTGGTTTCAGCGAGGAGCTCCACAGCAGACTTGCGCTTCTGCTGTGGCTGTGGCACGAGCGACCGCGGCGCCGCCATGTCTTTCTTACGGGGGAGCTTGAAACTGGCGAACAAGGAGTCTGCTAAGCGTCGTCTGAAATAGAGAAATAATTACTTAGTTCTTTTATGTGATTTGTCAGCAAAATTAAGTGATTAGTGAACAAGCAGAAGGGTCTCCTGATGGTAAGAGACAACCGAGGCCAGTAGACATAGATGTTACAGGGGCAGGGGTTGTTAGGGCAGGGTTAGGCCTATTGTGTCAGTTTACTGGCTACCTTACCCTCCGGATCGAAACACAACATTATGGCGACAGGAATAAGTAAGGCGATGATTCTCTACCCGGGCAAGTTGCTGTACAGCGGTATCACCAGTGATCTTGTTGGTACTGACCTATATTTCAACCTGTGTTCACCTCTTACGTGCTGCCTGGCAGAGATTCTACTCAGCGAACCCAAACCAACACGGCGAAATTGTAAATAAAGTTATCCCCCTATTCGTTCCGTGTTGATCCTGGCTTCTTTGCAGAATAGACCATCTGCCTTCCTGCCAGTCAGCTCGATTTAGGCGAGCACAGGCTTACCGTCACTAACACCGTGACATCTCACTAGGTGGTAGAGTTTCGCAGCGATTCACCGTCATGACGTGTTCCGGTTTGGAGGGTAAGGTAGCCAGTACACTTACTTTTGCTCGAGGCCTAACATCCCGGCCTCAGGTTGGCAATGCATCATCACCACCTTTGGTGTCTCTAGGCTTGAAATTCTTACCATCAGGAAATCCGTCTGCATGTTTGCCTTCCAATATCATAAAAAAAATTTAAAGATACAAGCTACGGTCGACTTCATAATTTTTGTGAATTCCGCCGTAGCCATGCATTACCTTGCAAGAAAAGATAAGCTATATATCAAATGTAGACATTGATAGTACATCCAAATTTCTTCATCTCTCCTCGACCTGCGATCACTTGGATTTGCTGTTTTGGCCTCTTGTCAATGTGTACCGTCTATTTTGTCAACAGCTTAGGTTATTCATCTAGATTCTAGGCGATAGATCCACAGCAGACATCGAGATGATAGACGAGCGTTGTATTGACCAATGTTGAATAGTTTATAAAAAAAGATTTTACAATATAGACACATTAATATTTTACCTAGATCAGATTTTAGCAAAATAGGGCAACAAATCGGACTTACCTAGGAGGTGATTCGAAGGATCTAGAAAAGGAAGCACAAGTCGCAGCACCCTCAAACTTCTTCCGCACTTCCTCGACCTTCGACCAGCCAGACTCGACGTTAAGCCGCCTTGTCAGTGAGGCGGTTTGTGCCGCATGTTTCGTCAGCTCTTCCCTGGTCCTTTTCACGGACACCTCAGGTATGAGGTCCCGATGCCTCCCGGTGCGTGTTTCGTGACATCTCTCTATGAACTGTCGCCGTCTTAGCTGAAGGGTGTTTGAGTGATCGTCATCATCGTCGAGGCACCTGGATTTACAAATAAAAAAAAATACAGATAAGATTGTGATGATAATTATTCGCCAAACAGATGATAACACTGTTCTACTTCTTTCTACCGATAATTTCATTTTTTTGGACATGTAATCCGATCTACATTTTAGAACCATTCAATCTGGGTAATTTCGACCAAATCGCTCTTATATTATCCGGAGGTGGTGTCAAGAGTCTTCGATACCGGCTTGTTTATATGAAAAGAGTAACGATTCTGGACTGTAGAGAAAGCTAAGCAGTAGGATTACTCTCCACGTAGATAATTATGGTACTTACATATTACGTCAATTCACAAGATAGGTAGAACTGACTACCGACTACTGAGAATATGTCCAGTAGAATTTTTAATTCATTCATGATATTGGAAGGCCATTAAGCATACGGATTTCCTGATGGTAAGAAACTCACGCCGCCTAGAGACACCAAAAATGGTAATGGTGCATTACCAACCTTAGTCCGGGATGTTAGGCCTCGAGCAAAAGTAAGCAACAGCTGAAAAGTCTTTTAAATGAGTAAAGTTGGTTCTTCCTTAAAAATTTTCCTATCGTAAGTTGTAGAGATAATGGGCTAGGTATATCAAATTTCTTAAATTTATTCAAATTTAATTCAAATTTATATTTCACGATCAGATCAATCGGATATTATCCGAGGGTGGTGTCAAGAGTCTCCGAAACCGGCGTGTTTGTATGAAAAGGGTTATGAATGTGAAGGAAGCAAGACAGGTTTGTCAGGATCGTGAGGTCTGGCACTCGATACTCTCTGCCTACCCCGTAAGGGACTTGGCGTGAAGATATGTATGTATGTATATCAAATTTATCCCATACATACATACCCTAGTAATACACTGAAATTAAATTATTTTATGTAGGTATGTAGGTACCTACTTACCTGTACGAAGTGCAGCAAAGACCCATAACAGCAAATGACAAAAAAATTTTTAGACACCAGATAATTGGAGCTTATAATTGAATTGAAACTCAGTAAATTATAATTAATTATCCTTAGTATTAATTGGATCTTTAAGAAATTATAATTAATAAAACATATCTACAAAATGAAAAAGAAAATTAAGTGACGAACAAAACGTGGTCACGCGATTTTAATAAATTGAAAGATTGTGACTTTTGAAATGAGATATGCAGGTTTAACCTTCAGACATGTTGCAACTTGTAACCCTAAGCTATCTATGTATCGCCTCTGTGGTCTAGCGGTCCAGGTGTTGGACTTGACTTCATGAGGCCTCGGGTTCGATTCCCGGGTCGGGCAACAAAAAGAAAATGTGGTTTTTCCTATTTTCTAACAAAAAAAATATTGCTCGGGATTGGATATGTGACCGGTTGGCGATAGGCTTGCTACCTATCATATTGTGGAACTTAAGTGTCTTCGGCTAGTCGTAGGTGCCCTGGTTGTGCCACTGCCTACCTCTTCAGGGATATGGATGTAAAGATACTTTTTCTTTACCTACGCATCTAGGTACTTCTGCTATTTCAAAAAATAAAAAAAACTACGCTAGGGCCTACTTACAAAAACAATTGCGAGGTGGGAGCGATAGGACTAATAACAAAAAGGTCATGTCACCAGCGGGTTAAGTGAGCTATTTTCGCTGACTGACGAAATCTAACTCATCTAAATGGTTAAGTGAGGTACAAAGGTGAGTATGGTAACTCTTGAGTCTCTATATCACGAGAATTGGAATTTGGTCATTTTAGGTACTTTTGAACACTACTAGCGGACAGTAGTAGACAGTAGCGACAGTACTAGCGAATTATTAACATTTAGTTACAAATAAAATTCAACAAAAAAAAGTAAGTAAGTATCTTCACGCCCATATCCCCGTAGAGGTAGGCAGAGGCACAACCAGGGTAAGCACGACTAGCCGAATATACTAAGTCCCACAATATGATAGGTGGCAAGCCTATCGCCAACTGGGCCCATACTTATCCTATCCCGAGCAACTTTTTTTTAAACTAGAAAATTGGAAAAACTCAATTTTCTTTTGTTGCCCGACCCGGGATTCGAACCCGGGACCTCATGCAGTCAAGTCCAACAACTGAACCGCTAGACCACAGAGGCGATAATTCAACAAAACCGATAAAATTTTATTGTCAACTAGCTGAGGGAGGGACTCGTCGTGAAGATATGTATGTATTAACTAGCAGTTCTGGCGAACTTTGTTCCACCCGTTCAGTTTGTATGGGAAAAATTAAAATGTTATTTTTATTGAATGAATTTTAACGAACGGAACAAAAAGTATCCTGCCTGTTTCGTGGTTTGAAGCTACCTCTCCACAAATTTTCAGTCAAATCGGTTCAACCGTTCTTGAGTTATAAATAGTGTAACTAACACGACTTTCTTTTCTACAAACTCCCTTTACTAATAAAACTTACACACCCGTTGATCTGTTGTGTAACTTCACTTTAGCTAAGATAATATTGAATCTAACCCAGAAGTAGGCAAATTACGAGTATATGCATGTGTTATGGGTGTTAGTCAACGACTCTAATATATAGAAATAATTAAATAGATAGCAGGATAAATTTAATAAACACCCAGACCCGGAAGTGCGGACATTTATATGTTCATCACACAAATGCCTGCCCCCGTCGGGAACCCGAGCCTCGCAGTTGATCGGTGTAGTTAGGCGTGTACGCTAGCCACTCCACCAACGAGGCTATGTTGCTGGTGTGTTGTTTAAATGTTAATAATCCTCTATTATTGTGTTCAAAAGTACCTAAACTGACATATACGATTCCAATTTCCAAATCTCATGCGATTTGGAAATTGGAATCGTATGTGTCATATCGATATTCAAGAGCAACGCTACCGGTAACATGACAAGGCCATGTTGTTATCGGAAGTCGGTGAACTGTCAAATTATCACTGACTGACTATCTCACTGACCTAGCTGGTTGAGCGAGGTGCGAGCGGCAGGGCTGGTAGCATGACAGGGCGGCCATGTCGCCGGCGGGTGCGGCTGGCGAGCTGTCTCATCATTTGCTAAGTTTCTCACATCACTTCCAGCTCCGAGACCTGAAACCAAAAATGTTTTTTTTTTTAAAACCAAATCCTGGTAAGCAACGGTTTCCTAGTTAGATTTCATAATTCTCTTTTGAAAGATAGCAAATAAATCACACACAAATTTGAAAAATATCGTACGACTACTACTGTATCATTGACTAGCAGCCCGAGTTTTGGCGCCATCGAGAGAAAAGATGGTCGAAGTTTTTTCATAATTATTGAATTTCGTGTTGATAATGAGAGAAATTAGTCAATTTTGGTGGCATTTTGTACAATTTTGTTCAGTGAAAGTGCACAAATGACAAATGAAATAATCATAAAGAAATAAGCATAAATAAATTTCCTCGTTTCCGCCAAATCTCATTACACGAGCTTGAGTAATGAGGCCACCGCTTTACCCAAGAGCCTGACATGACTTACTGACTTAAAGAAAGACTAGCAGCCCGTCACGGCTACGCACGGGTGGAAAT
Organism: Calephelis virginiensis; assembly: GCA_002245475.1. NCBI lineage: Eukaryota > Metazoa > Arthropoda > Insecta > Lepidoptera > Riodinidae > Calephelis > Calephelis virginiensis. The sequence goes on along the minus strand of NJDC01022714.1, from coordinate 71,797 downwards.
TTTTAATTTTTTCTAGAAATAACATAACCTAGGTATGTTTTCAGTGATTCTTTTATGCTAATAGATAATTTCTTTTTCCAAAGTCAACATTCGACTTCTATCGAAAAATAATTTTTCGATGTCGAATTTCACGAAAAAATGAACAATTAAATCTTTCCTTTTCATTTTAGTGTAGGTATATGAGGTCGTCAATATTAACAAAAAATTGATGCATTTTTTAAGTATAACCCAAAAACTACTAATCGGATTATCAATATCCGAATTATAAAATAATTAATATGAGACCATGTCGTAATCATAACCTATCTTTCTAAAAAGAACCAAATACGGTTGGCTATTAGCTGAGTAATCGCGTAATAAACAAACAAAAAAAAACACAGTCGAATTAATATCCTCTTGCTCTAACGGCTATATCCGAAATACATTCGGTTATTCTTCGGTGGATTAATCTCTGTCTACCTCGTCGGAGATACGGGCGTGAAAGTACTGGCTGTCATTATAACATCACGACAAACTAGAATCACCTTTCCAATAAACCGAACACGCAGACGGATTTCCTGATGGTAATACATTTACGCTGTTTATGGACATCAAAAATGAAATGGTGCGTGACCTGAAATTGGTATGTTAATTCTCGCGTTAATTAAACTCATGAATTATTGTTTAGTAATTTTATGACTTATTGTTAGATATCGATGTATAAGGATGCAAAGCTTTCAACATCCGGGCACTTATTCAATCCCGGGCTACGTTGTTGTCATTAAAAAAAGTATCTTCACGCTCACATCCTGGAGTGTGTGTGGCCTAATAATTTAGGCCACGGGTCACGACTAGCCTAAAACACTAAGTCTCTCTCACAACCCCGGGCAACGTCACGTCGTTTTTATTAGAAAATTAAAAAACACAGTTTATTACTATTGGCCGACCCGGGGATCGGACCCGGGACCTAGACGATAGAGGCGATTAGGTTTTTAGTAGAAAACCGAAAAACACAACATGAATCGCTCACACACACATTCAGTGTACTAAACACAATATGAGAGTATGTTTATGTAGCTATTTTAATTGTTACTTTCCGATATTTCCGAACCGAATTAAAAAAAATATACGAGATATTGTAAGAAAGAAACAGAAAGAAAAAAAAAATGCAAAATATGAGTGTTACTAAGATGTTACAAAATTATTTAAGCGTTCCAACATATTCTACAGTAGGTACTACTTACTTTTTAAATTTTTAAATTATGCGCTTCGGTTTTACACTTTTTATTTTTTTCTCTTTTTACACTTTATACTTTTATTTTTAAATTAGCTGACCTAATCTAAATTTAAGCGAATTGATTAATTATGTGTAATAACAATTCTATATATCTTTACAATACATTCGGATTTCCGAAGCTTGACGGAAATAGCCGAAGCGCATAATTTACCAACTTGTGGTGTGCAAATATTTTAATAGATGTTAATCATTTTAATGTTAAATAATTTTGCAAAAGAGAACGTATTTCTAAGGTGATCACATTGCCACCAAGTCTGGATCTGATGATGAAATCCCAGAGATATCGAGAAAGTTACATCATTTTTCTGTAGGTACGTAGATGATTTATATATTGGCACCGAAGTCGATTTCTTGCACTTCTACTGAGCTACAATTATTGTAATTTTAAAAAATAATAACTTTTTAACACATAAAATTATCTTCACGCCCATATCCCTGAAGAAATCGGCAGAGGCACAACCAGTGCGCCCACGACTAGTAGAAGACAGTAAGTCCCATAATGTGATAGGTGGCAAGCCTATCGCCAACCCGGCACATTTCCAATCCCGGGCGGTAGGCTTGCCAACTCCTTATTACATCAGGAATAGGAAGGAACAAAAAGGAAGCTAGATTTGTGCTAATTTATTCGAAACATTACAATGCCAAAAATATTTCCGACCGGTTCATAATGTTAACGAGCTAAACAAATAAGTTCAATGACCCGAGCAGGTGGCCTGGATAGTAGATTAGGACCTAGCCATAAACGAAGGCTATTCGTATCGCACATATGTATGTAAACAATATAACATCGACCCAAATTATATTAGGGCGGTGAGCTACATGTGTGTCAATGGATATCAAGTATAGTGAGGGACCGAAAGTTTTAGTTTCGGTTTCAGTTTCAACCAGTTTCGGTTATAAAATGTAGTTCCGGCTTTTCGGGAATTATTATGCGTCATTTGGCAAATTTCGCCGCTAACTCGTCTATGTATTTATTTAGTTTACATAATATTTAGCGTACCAGACGACTTTGACATTACCAAAGACAATTTAATATTCTCTGACGTTACTATATAGTTTGTATATGGGAGAAATAAAGTATTGTTTTTCCTACTTTCCCTACTAATAACCTGGTTTTTCTCTTCATATGAATCTTTTTGTACCTCTAATTAACAAAAAAACACAATAAAGTACGTAGGTAAAATATCTACCTTTATTGACTGTCTTCTTTTATTTCATTTAACATTACTAGTTAGGTACCATGTAACTGGATGTAGGTAGGTATGACTTTTGATATAGGAAGTTTCGGTTTCGGTTGCGACAAAATTGAGGGGAAGGCCGGAAGTTAGGTTGTGGTTGGAAACCCAGTTTCTATCGAACTGTACAAAATATCATCGAATAATATCAGTAAATTGAGCTACAAATATGTATCGATACCTATGATTTATTATTTTTTAGTGGTCTTGACTACGAGGGTAGGGATAGGCAATATTCCGATCCTAAGGGTTGGGTAAGCGGTAGAGTTGCTTATTAAGCCTAACACCCCAGCAACAAAATAACAACGCACCTATAACATCTTTGGTGTTTATGCCTCCGATTGTCGAATCATTACGAGAGCCGTGCTTGCTCACTGCCATATACAATAAAATGTAGTATTGGTTACGCAAGAATATGAATACACCAGTATAAGTTATCAATGTACCAATACCGTCTTCAGTGTCTATAAGTCGTTCCTTATAAAATAGCTTCTAAATTTTTGTTGTCTGCTTTTCCATTTGATTATCAAATGTATCAACTGGTAAAAGCAGATTTTTTATGAGAGACCAGCAAACAAACACATGGCTCTGCCAACTGCTAAGAGACAACAGTGGTTTACATACCCCATAGATGTTACAGGATCATCGCTGTCCTGAGGCCGAGGTGAAAAGTCTATTGTGGACTACTCTCCAAACCGAAACATGGCAGAGTCATTCTGGCAGCTGGGGCAGGTAAGAAGGTCGATACTTACCTGTTGCTGCACAGCACCCTTCCATCAATGGACAAGAGTCCTAATGAGAAGACAATGCGACGGCTACTCGACTAACCTATCGACTACATCAATCCGTGAAAGTGTGATGTTTAAAGGCCAATATTAATAACCTATCTACAGATAAGGGTAGTTAGAATTTAGGAGGTATTTTGGTAAATTATTAAAAAATAGCTATAGTGACCTGGGAATTAACCTTAAAATATTACGATCTTTTATCTTACCGCCTCTGTGGTCTAGCGGTCCGGCGTCGGATTTGACTTCTTGAGATCCAGAATTCGAACCCCGGGTCGGGCAACAAAAATAATAGAAGATGTGTATTTCTAATTTAATCACAATAAAGTTGTGGATATGTGCCCGGTTGGCGACAGGCTTGCCACCTATCACATTGCAGGACTAAGTGTCTTTGGCTAGTCGTGGGTATCCTGTTTGTGCCTCTGCATCCCTCTTTTGGGATATAGGCGTGTAGATACTACTTTGGATATGTTATTAATATTTGGCGTAAAACAGTTGTGAGCATGCCCGACGTGGCCGTATCGGTAGATCCACGTTTGGCCATACCCTCACAGATGCTTTAATACAAATAGATAAACGAAGGTTATATGATAAAGAAGCCACGCCCAGATTAGTACCTGATGCAGTCTACAAGTGCCTCATGGAGCCGTTCAGGTCCTCAACGTGAAAGGTTATTACGTAAACGTGTTCTTGTATCGAGAGTTGAATGAAATATTAAGTAGCGACAACAAAAAAACATAATTTACATACATTTTATTTAGGTTAGAGGTCAGCAAATAAGCACACAGGTCCTGCTGATGCTAAGAGACAACGGCGGGCCAATGACACCAAAGATATCATCACGCTGTCCTGCGTCCGATATGCTAGGCCTATTGTGGACCACAATGGGATAAGTAGCAAGCTTTTCGCAAACCGGAAACATATCTTATTCTGGCCAACATTGTTTTTACTAGGAAATTGAAAAATAACACCATGAAAAAAAAACATTTTAACTAAGATCAAACCAGAAGAAGTAAAGTTTTGTTTGTATTCTTATGTGTTTTCTTCAAAACTTTTTAGTTTACCCAATTATACATATACGTATTGTTATAATTGTTGCTTTCATGTAGTCCTAATATTTGTAATAAACCAACACTATTTTCATTAGTTTTGTTAACAAATATACAACTAGTAACCAAACCAGGCTACAACAACAAAATACAATACCCATATTTCGATACAAGGTCTCTTATCAATAACTTTGTAGAATTTTCTTGGCGCTATAACGTCAGTGTTTGGATTTGTCGTTATCCACGCTTTAGGGTAGGGTAACCCGGTAACTTGCACACGTGAATTAATATTCTGTCCATAAGATATTTATGCACCAGTCACATCTAAGGTCGCGATGGCGATATCTATTGGCGACGGCTGCTTCTGGCAATAGGAAAAACGCCTCATTCGCTGTCTTATAAGACGTCACTTAAAAAACGTTAAAATTATGAAAAGAAGAAAAATGTAATGTATGTGAATAATGTAAATGTATGTGTCAAAAAAAGGATAGATTTTTCAAACCTATTTTGTTGGCCGTACCATTTATTCCAACCAATCATTGTGACGAAGCATTGTATTGAACTACGAACGTTTCACATAATATCTAATTACTTATTAGAAAAAGTCTACAAAGTACAAGACTTGTATACTTTCGTTTTCCTTTTAAGAACTTTCTAGTCAAACGGGCTGGCTAGTTTACGTACAGACTGCAAATACAGAACTTTTAGATACAGTGGAGATACGAGATATGAAAAACTTTTGTAATAGAAAAGTTTTCCCATAAGTTTGAGACTTTGTCACAAAATTTTTCATTTTTATCGTAGGATTTTTGTGCAAGTAGTTCCTAGTGGTGACTAGAAATACATACCTCCTATAGGCACCTAAGATGTAAATAGTGTTGCCAACCAAAGGCAGGTATGTAAAAGCCTTTTGCACTAGGTTACCAAATACCAGCTCTGATCTTACCTAATATCGGAAGTCGCAACACAGTGATGAGCACTGTCATCACGGTAGCAAGAACAGGTTACTGCAAAAATCTACCACCTAGCCACGTTGTTACTAGATCACTAGATCACGGTGTTAGTTACAAAACAGGTAAGTTTACGAGGTACCAAAGACAATATATATTACTAATCTCTGGAGGTACTTAACTTTTCAGTCCCTTGCCTTTGTAAATATCATGTAGATTTTCAAGTCTGTCTGTTTTTCTATTGCTCTTTCACGGCTAAACTGCTAAGCCGATTTTGATGAAATTTGATATGAACATTGCTACAGATCCGATTTCAAATATAGGCCATATTTTTTTCAAATCAACTCTAAAAGGACTTTAATAAGAGATGAAATTTCAAACGAAAATTGTAACTATTTTAAGCTGACGAAGTCGCGGCAATGAGCTTGTATTATATGGACGCGTCCCTAGTAGGCATGCCACCATTATATTTATGATCTATGTGAAATATAACATTGGTATTTTCTATTACAGACAGCGCATAACATTGGCAAGCACTGACATAATGTTTAGTGTTTACAATAATAGATAAGACGGTGCTTTTTATTAGACTATTTACTCTTTTATCACGTTTTTGTTGAAGCTTTCACGAATACATAAGAAAATATGTTTATTAAAGTTTTATGTATTTTTTTTAAACTGGTACCACAGATTACAATTTGAAAATTACCTAGCTATATGACGTAATCGGACTAACCTATATGCTATGAATTAAAAACACATAAATAGAATCCGAATCAATAATCCGGGCTCCTTTGCAGAACAGACCAGACTTCCTGCCAGGCAGCTCGTAAAAGGCGAGCATAGGCTTACCGTCACTATCACTAGCTGCCTAGGTGGTAGAATTTCGCAAGGACTCGCCAGGATTGGTACGATCGCCTAACCTATCCCTGCCGCCATAATGTTAGCGCTTGCTGTTGATGTGTTCCGATTCGGAGCACAAGGTAGCCGGTACACTTACTTTTGCACGAGGCCTAACATCACGGCCTCAAATAGGCAACGCACCATTTTTGGTGTCTCTAGGCGTCGTGAATTTCATACCATTAAGAAGTCCGTCAACTTATTTGCCTTCCAATATCATAAAAAATTGGTCAACTAGCTGGGCATTGTAAACGTGTGACGAAGGTTGCAGGATCTATTCCTGTGAGAGGTGAAAAACTACAAAGACAATTTTTTTTATTCCGAACTTATATGAGGTGAAACATTTTTCTTATATTTAAAAAGTATCCCGAGTAAAAGAAAAGTGCTACAGTATTGAATGCACACTTGTGCTGTTTCACAAGTTTTAGTTTACACTTAAGCCATCGGTTTTACTTTTCAAAACCAGACGGTGATTTCCAACCATAGATTATTAATTATTGTGCATGATGCCTTCCACTGTTTCGTCACAGATTCTATTTTTTAGGGTTGGCTTGAAGACATCTGTAGACCTAGAGAAAGTCCACCTTTTGTGCATTTGCGTTTATCACTGTCCATATTTTATGTTAAAAATTGTGTACAATAAAGAATTAAATAAATAAATAAATACATATTGTGAAATCACAAAAAACCGACTTTTTTTATTTTTTTTTTGGTATTCGCGTTAGCATTCTGCCATTAGTCAAGTAGAAATTTGCATAAAAATTTACCAAAATCGTGATTCAATTATAATAATATGTAGTCAATAAATCATTTATGGGTCTTGGCTAAGGCGGTAGCTTCATTACTCAAGATCATATAATGAGATTTGTTGCCAACGAGGAAACACCGACTTATTTGTATGAGACCACCACTTAACTATCAAAACCCATTTATTATGTTAATAATAGCGTAACAAACGCAGTAAAAGTGATAAAAACGAAAAGATAATTTTTAAAATTGGTTTAATATTAAAATCTGTTTGACAAATAATATTCAAAATGGCCGATCACCAGTTACGCAAACGACAGATCAAATAACACAGTTTCTATTCGTACGTGTGTGTATTACTGATGAGTTCGCTAGATTATCCTCTAGGAAACGTCTAAAATGGTAGGTAATAGGTATTACCGTCATGGAAAAATACCGTTGACAACTAGCTGTTGGTGAACTTCGTTCCACCCTTACAGTTTGCATGGAAAAAAAGTTTTTTCTTAGTTTCCTCGCAGTCGAATGGTATAAAAAGTATCCTACGTCCTTCTTTTGATTCAAAGCTACCTCCCCATTAATTTTCAGCCAAATCAGTTCAGTCGTTCTTAAGTTATAAATAGTATAATACACGACTTTCTTTTATGTATGTAGATAGCTGAGCCTTTACCATAAGTTAGTATAGGTTACGTTTGGTAAGTTACGTGTCGAAATGTATGAGACTTTTGGTCTGAAAATGTGTTTCTCTTAGTTACCAATAGAGGCGCTGTTCAAAGTTTACATACAAATAGTTTATGGAGACGGTAGCGAGAATAGTAAACTCGACAAGCCGTAAATTCATGGTAAGGGCTCTGATTACACATAATATCTCGTAAAACAGATATTTATTTCAGAATATATTAATAACTTCAAACAATGTTCATACAAACTTTCATCCATCCCCCATTGTAATCGTTTGGGGATGGACTTTTTCAAAATTAGTCTATGTTTGAACCCGAGTCTTTTACAATATCAAATCAAAGCAAATTTCATCGAAATCAGTCCAGTAGTTGAGCCGTCAAAGCGTAACAGACAGACAGAGAAAATTTCGCATTTATAACATTCCAATACGATTTTCCATTTCCACCGTGACCTGGCTTAAATGACAGAGTTTTGAAACTAGTCACCTGGTTTAATACCAGCGCTATACCTATCATCTACTACAGCACCATAGCGTCAATGCTTATGTTTCTAAACACGACAAGATGAGCACTGAAGTTATGGTGGCAAGAACCTAATCAGTACACAACCACTAACCTAATAACTTATTATTGAACTACCATCAGGGCGATTGGGTCGTCACATCCCTACACCATCCACAAACCTAAACATACTTATATGAATTTACGTAAAAGAATCACGTCTGAAACGTAAATTCATATTTAACTATGTTTAGGTTATGATTTTATGGCCAATAGAATTTAACCAAAGTCAAAATTGAGCCGAAACAGATGCATGGGAAAGAAAATCATTGATCCATAACAAGCTATGATGCCATGTCAAAGCAATCATATCTGTTACAACTGACTTTCATCTAAAGCTTATAATGACCCTTAATTTGGCGTAATAGTTGGTTAATGCCGTATTCATCTTGTTTTGAAAGCTTTGTTGTAGATCATAAAACCTTTCTCGGTCTGGGTATTTAAAATAGCAGCTGTTCTTTCTTTCCTTAGTTTTTGGCACTTTCTTTCAGTTTCTTTTTTACATAAGCTTTCCAGCGTAGCTTTGTATCGAGTGTCATACCCAGGTATTTAGCTGTGTTGGAGTATGGCACTATTTTTTCATTGATGTAAATTGGTATGTCTTTAATTTTTTTTGTTGTAAAATTAATATGTATAGACTTGGCTTCTATCAGTTTGATCCGCCATTTTTTGTCCATGCCAGGACTTTAGATACAGCAGTTTGAACTTTTCTGTTGCTTCTTCTTGCGTACTTCCCACAGCAATAATAGCCGTGTCATTAGCAAAAGTTGCAATAGTGCTATTTTCTATTACCGGTATATCACAAGTATAAAGTATAAACAAGATTGGTCCGAGCACACTTCCTTGAGGCACTCCAGCTTTAAGTCCCGAGTAGGCTTCTCCATGCCTTACTCTAAATGACTGCAAAAAAAACTAGCGGTCACCCTCGGCGTTGCTCACGTGGTACCACAGGGACATAGTTTAGGGATGAAAACTATCCGATGTGTTAATACAAGTTACCATCTATGTGTATGCCAAATTTCATAAAAATCGGTTCAGCATTTTTAGCGTGAAGGAGTAACAAATAAATTATATTATTGGGATATCACAAGCATACAAATTGCGTATTCGGTTAGATACAATTTGTATAACCTGTCTAGGGATATGTATTATCAGGTATTATTAAAATAGGTTCTGACAATAAAAATAATTTAAGTACTGTAAATGTAAACTAAAGACTGTGTTTTCCCTTTTCAATTCTGCAGCGCTTATAATGGCACATTCCGGGGATTGTACCTACGTCAGTGTGTACCTACGAAGTGTATAATAAACAAATAAATAAAATTAAAAATCATTTATTGTAATAATTAATTTAATAACAACACCTCATATGGAACTCAGTGGTCTAAGAGGTGTATAATATAGTTTTTGTTTGTCAGCTTAGTGTATAAAAAAATAATTAAAAAAAATATATACGGTTTTTTGTATAAACACCATGATTTAAATTCAAAGTATAAAACTGCTATATAATATCGGACCTGAGTAGAAACTGGACCCCTGATGTGATACACGGCAAGCATTTAATAAAAATAAATTTAAATAAATATATGGCGGCGTTGAATAAAAATATCCAAACCAAAACATCTTAATGGCTTCCACAATTATCTGTAAGTGAGCAGGCGAGGGGACGCCAAATACGTAGTGCGAAGGCGTTACATTTCGCAATATACAGTTAGTGCAAACCAGCCTGCTGTGCCCACGATATGCTGATTTATTTCAACGCTATTTAGGGCAACCACGATTTACTAATGTGTCGGGATACGATTTTCTTAAAACCTTTGGTAAAATAAAGTAAAATCATGCAATTGTAATTGTAAATTAAAAAGACGCATTTAAAAAACGCATTCATAAAATCATGAAATAAATTATATATATAGACAAAAAGGAAGATTTTATTTCAACGACAATGCAAAGTTAATGTATTGATATAAAGAAAAGGAAAAAAGCTGGCGATTTGTTTATTTGGTTTCTAGTCTGCATCGTTAGCACATAGTAAAATTTCATTACTATAACTAATTTATACCATGAAATAAAGCGGCAGTCTCTAAGTAACAGTGATAGTAAACTAAATTGTAAACGTGATTCTTAAAATTACACATTACTTGTTTCAATTAAATTCAAAAGATTTTATTTCGTAAATATTTCTTAATTCGGTGCGCTTGAAACGTTTTATAAAAATATTTAGACATTATTTATCTCAAACAAATTGACAAATCATTTTGAAAGACATATATTATGTATACTGACTAATAAACTGCAAGTTGTTATCAGCAACGTGTGGTTGAGGATTTTCATAAATGAAGAATCCTTAATTGTAATATACACATTAAAAGCCATTTCGTATTATAGCGGCCAACTGGATCTTAGGACATGGCTGCTAGCCGTTAGCCACATGTAATGCTGGGGTGCGAACTATAGTATGTCCACAATTTCTGTGCACCAATCTTAGAATGTAATATCTATATTCGAAGTTGATTTTTTTTACTTAATAGCTGAATTTTTAAAAGGTTTTGAGGAAGCAACAGTGGGATTTAATAAATTTTTATGAAAATACTAGCCGACTCCGCAAACTTCGTATCGCTTGACTTTAACAGCTGGTACATAATGCTTGTGCATAATGCTCCGATAGTAGCGCTAATGTAAAACATTCCAAAAACAACGACTACTTATAAGTAAAAAATTAAAAAAACATTTTCCAGTGGACCAAATTTGTGAATCTAAATCATTCTCGAATCCCAATTAAACACACACAAAAACATTCATCAAAATCGCTCTAGTCGTTTAGAAGTTCAGTGACATACACTCGCGCCCAAGAAATATATATAAAGATTTGATAGTTAGCTTATATTTTGGGAAAAGTTTACAAACTTTACTACTACCTACATAGCGACACTCATAACTGCACTCGCAGACGTCAATTACTATCTTATAATCAATCATTAAGTCTACATTTACTATACAAAATTATGATATTAGGTATTTATGATAAATTAAAGATGCGAAATTACAAATTTATACCTAAACCAGCGAGGGAAACTTCACCTTCACCTTCTTATACTTCCATAGCTTCAGTGTTTGTCATTGTAAATATCTTTTCATTTCATACCAATTAACTTTTACGATTTCAAAAAATGTCCTAAATTCAAACTAAAGGGATGGTAATAGTACTACGACGTAATATTTCATGTTATTAAGAACGATATTTTATACCTTTCTCGTATAACTGTTTCTATGAATTTCAATACTAAACATACCATGTTTATATAATTTTCTTACTGAGTTGACAATATCTTACCGTTTGTGGAGGAATGCAACAGGTTCAGATCTAGTCTAGACATAGTCGCGTATTACTGTTTGCTAATATTGCACCGTAGCTGTAACTACACAGGGCCGAATCTAGTCTTAAAGCCAAGGGGGTCACATACTCATGGTACAGAATAACTTCTTCAAGACAGACCTAATTTAATATTTTAAACCAACCGCGAGGCTCTGGTTCGATACCCGAAGGGGGTAGACATTTGTGTGATGAACATTTAAGTGTTTGCACTTCCGCGTCGGATAGTTTATTAAATTTATTCTGGTATCTGTTTAAGTATTTCTATATATTTGGATCGCTGGCAAACAGCAATAATACAAGCATACAATTTGAATACTATTAATACGGACACTTGCCTAGGGGAGTTTATGATCCCACCCAAAATTCAATCTCTGGCTGAGCACTCTGCTCGCCCACTAGCCCGGTGACGTTGTTAAAGTCTATAGACGTACACAACAGTAGTCATTTCGAAAAAAAAACCCTGATTTTGGCGCCATCGAGAGAAAAGATGGTCGAAGTTTTTTTATAATTACTGAATTTCGTGTTGATATTGAGTGAAATTAGTCAATTTTGGTGGCATTTTGTACAATTTTGTTCAGTGAAAGTGCATAAATGAAATTATCATGAAGAAATTAGCGTATCGTGAATTTCCTCGTTGCAGCCAAATCTCATTACATGAGCTTGAGTATCGAGGCCACCGTTTTATTCAAGAGCCTGACATGACTTAATGACGACTTATGACTGATGACTAATTGTAATTGATTAAAATTGATATAAAACTTGATGCAAATTTCTACTTGACTAATGGCAAAATACTAACGTATAGGCCAAAACCTAAAGAAAGAAAAAAAAGAAGACCCCGATGACAAAGAGACGCCTTTGGATCTGCCACATTTCATAACTATACAATCACCTAAACATCGGTGCTTGTAGGTGAAGATGGTAGTAAGGTAGCGATCAACGAACTCTAACCGTCTTATCAAAGACAATATATTAATCTATGGTCTTATAAATAAACAAAGACTAACGCAGGAGTAAAAGTTAAGTTGATATTATAATCTGTCTCACATTGCAAAACACCAGACTATAATACCAGATTATAATAAAGAATATAACACCAGGTTTAACCTTTTGAGTAATTTACTTCACTTTTATTAATCATATATTTTTGTCTTAGAAACCGTACCATGTATTTGACTTGCATTTTGTTACGAGTAGATTTACATTTTGCATATTTTAGCTATTGTTTATGTGGTCTAATTAATAAACATGGACAAACGCAGGAGAAAAAATTAAGTTGACATAATCTGTCTCACATTGGAAAACACCAGTCTATAATACCAAATTATAATAAAAACTTTAACACCAGGTTTAACCTTGGGAGTAGTTTACTTCACTTTTATTAATAAAACGGCAGAGGCTTATGATACTGATTTCAATTAATTAACATATACATATTTTGGTCTAAGCAACCGTACCATGTATTTGACTTGCATTTTGTTTGATTTACATTTTGCATATTTTAGCTAATGTTTATTTGAGTCACCCACAATAAAAATCGTGCTGAGGATGAAATGAAGTTATATCCACATCATATCCTAATCAGCTCGTAAGAGTTTCGCAAGGGCATGCTCCGATGTTTCGATCATGTAGAACATAGGTTCCCAAACTTATTTCATGTAGCGCCCACTTTGAAAATCAGCTGTTTTGTAGCGCCCCCCCCCTCGTTTTTTTCTTGTCAATAACCTCAATAACATATTTGTTGCGACTAGTTTAAAAAAAAACATTTTTTTCAAGATTTATACCGCCCCCTTCTAGTCTTCCAGCGCCCACAAGGGGGCGTTATCGCCCACTTTGGGAAAGGCTGATGTAGAATGAATGACAGATGAAAGATCGACAAATCAGATATACAATGCAAATGAGGATGGATACCCCGGGAGACCAAGGTTGACATTCCACGATGAAATCGCTCGGGTGATATCCGAAGGTGGTGTCAAGAGTATTCAAAACCAGCGCGTTTGTATGAAAAGGGTACTGAATGTGAAGGAAGCCAGTCAGGTCTGCCAGAATCGTGAAGAAAAATTTTACACTTAATACTCTCTGCCAACCTCATTAGGAAATTGGCGTGAAGATAAGTAAGTAAAAGGCAAGCCTAGGTTAAATGGGCCATTATCAAGATGCCCACCCGTGGTCGAGCGCTGTAAAGTGACAAAGCACCAGCCCGGTCAGGATCCACCGCTTTCCCTATTCCTGGTGCCATAATAACTGTCATGTTCCGGTCCAGCGGGCGAGGCAGCCGTTAAACGGCCTAGCATCCCGGCCGTAGGCCAGTTGTGCACCTACAGCATCTATGGTGGTTATAGGCCGTGTTAGTCTATTACCATTAGGAGAGCCGTATGCTTGTTCGCCGAACTCTCACATTCTGACAAGGGATCCACTGACCACCACCTTACCTATTCCTAGCATTATGATGTCATATTCCAGTACCAAGGTAGACTTTTTCATCAGACCTAATACCCTGGCCACAAGAAAGTCATCTATTACAACTACGGCCTTGTATTTATTAATTTTATGACATTGTAAGGCAAACAAGCAGACGGATTTCCTGATGGTAAAAAATTCACGCCGCCTAGAGACATCAAAGGTGGTAATTGTGCGTTGCCAACCTGAGGCCGGCACAGGCTTACCGTCACTGACACAGTGCTATCTAAGCGGTAGATTTTTGCAGCGAGTCGCCCGGACTGGTACCACCGCCTTACCTATTTCTGTAGCAATATCGTCATCGCTTGCCGTTGACGTATTCCGATTCGGAGTATAAGGTAGCCGGTCAACTTACTTTTACTTGAGGCCTAACATCCCCGTCTCAAGCTGGCAACGCACCATTACCACCGTCCTATGAAGGTTGATTTTTGTAAGATAAATAGCCTATATTTGAACTCGGATCTTAAGCTATATGCATATATTTTTTATTTAAAATTAGTTCAGTGGTTCAGTCATGAAGACCAACAGACGTATAGACTTTGGCATTAATAATATTAGTATGGATTTCAGAGTATTTTGCGCCTTCAGCGATGTTATCACGACCACGTGTGTCGACATACATTCTGTAAAATCTAGATTATTGTTCGACCTGAATTACTGAGTCGTCTACGTGCGTAGGTACATGTGTAGGCGATTTTATACTTCGAAAGTATGATTGTGCGTGGCAATTATCTATTTGTGAAATCTAAATTAACAATCTCTTCTAATAACGTAAAGTCCTAACTGCATATCGTTTAATGCATAACATTGGAACCGATTTTAGTATACTTCACCACAGACATAGCTTAAAAATAGTCGCCTCTGTGGTTTAGCGGTTCAGTTGTTGGAGTTGACTGCATGAGGTCCCGGGTTAGAATCCCGAATCCCGGGTATTTCAAAAAAAAAAGTTTTAGATTTAGATTTTCCAATTCTAATACAGAAAATGTTGCTCGCGATTGGAAATGTGCCCAGTTGGTGATAGTCTTGGCACCTATCACATTGTGGGACTTAGTGTCTTCGGCTAGTCGTAGGTGCTCTAGTTGTGCCTCTGCCTACCCTTTCGGGGATATGGGCGTGAAGATGAAAATGCTAGATAATAATGTGATCTGTTCTCTAGCTCTATAGTCTAGCGGTCTGGCGTCGGACTTGACTTTTAGAGGTCAAAAGTTCGATCCCCTGGTCGGGCAACAAAAAAATTAAATATATGATATTTTTATTTTCTTATAAAGAAAACGTTGCCCGAGATTGGACATGTGCCCGGTTGGTAATGGGGTTGCCAGTAGCCACCCATCACATTGTGGAAATTAATGTTTTCGGCTAGTCGGGACAAATAAACTTGAAAAAGGCACACCGACTAACTCTTTATTTTTTTATTATTATTATTATAGAAGAGGAGGCAAACGAGCAAGTGGGCCACGTGATGAAAAGTGATCACCTCCGCCCACGGACATCCGCAACACCAGGAGTATCACAGATGCGTTGCCGACCTTTAAGGAATCAGTACGCTCTTTTCTTGAAGGTTCCTAAGTCATAATCGTTTGGGAATACCGCCCTCGGTAACTGATTCCACAAAGGTGTTATACGGGGTAAAAAAATGTCTTACTTACATACTTACTTAGCTTCTGCAGTTGGTTAAAAACACAATATCCAGGAGCAAATCTAAACTGAGATCTAATGGCTATATTTACCACGGAAGTCAGACAATGAGTTATAGTCCTTGATGTTCATTATACTGAGAACTACGCACATTTACACCATTTTGAATCTTGTGTCACTGTACTAGAGTGTAGTTTTGTTAATTTGGTTTCTATTAAGGGGCCATGTATGCTAAAATACGTCAGCAATATACTGTTTTTTTCATACAAAGCAATTATGGATCTTGGCGATAAAAATACACAAGATTAACATTAATGTGCTTTATAAGACTAGTGTTCCAAAAACACGATTCATTTCACTTTGCTCGATAGAAAAAAATCAAAAAGTTAACCCTTTTTTGAAAGCAAAACCCATCTGTCTACTTCAATTATAAAAATATCGACACCAGATTTAACATAAACATAGATAAGTATTATACCTAAAACATAACTGTTTCAGTTTTTATATTTTTTTCAAATTACGTTTATAGTGTCAAAAATAGTGATTTGGCGCTTACGACATTTACTTTAGAGCGCAATATTTCATAGTAATCATGGAACGGGGGAGTGCGCTGATTGGCTCTTCTGGCTGACTAAGTATGGGACCTTAACACCAAATTAACTGTAGGTCAGAAGATGAAGATTCCGGAAGAATTTGCAAACAAAACTGTCCTAATTAAGGTGTAAGGCTACTTTAGAAAGATAGTTAATCAAATCTGAAAACAAAACTTTGCTGTCGTAATAGCGGCTCTACATATTGTATTTGCGGTATTTGACAAATAACCTTTATGTGTGGAGCTGGAGAGTGTATTTGACGTGAAGATTGCCCTAATTGGCAAATATAGTAAATAACAAATAAGTAGGTACACACAGCTTACACAAAGTCTGCCGGTTTTTAATGAGGTATATCGAAGAAGACAATAAACCATAGACTACATTAATACTACCACACACGTTTTTTAAAGCATGTAATATAAAAATAAATATAATATTAAAATATGTAATTACCTTTTATAAATATTAAAATATTTGCGCACCTCAATATGGTAGAATGTGTTGGAATAATCAAATAATTTTGTAACAACTTGTGAAATGAAAACTTCTTTAGCGGCGTTGCGCACTTTTTTTTGGAAAGCGTAAAAACTTCTAAACTCGCGTCAGGACACGTGACCTGAAATTTCGAAACACGAAAATTCGTTAAACTGTTTTCAGATGGGGATTGTGTTGTCGTGCTGAAACTTTTTTCATTTGTTTTTTCTTTTTTGTTTTGTTGTATTATGTCATTCATGCGGTCATATACGTAGCGAAAAACGTACCTAGTGGTTTTTGAATTATACTTAACGTACGTTAAGTATAATTTAAAAACCACTAGGTAGTCGGATCATGATAAAATAATATCATTTTCATAGGACCACTTCGGAACTGTTTTCATGAAAAACAAGACAAATATTAAATCTTTGATATCTATAAATAATAAATAAATAAATATTCCTGGATAAGTTACACAAATTAAATCTAACCCCATAAAATAGCAAATGACATCCTTCTGTTATGTGTGTACTAACAAGATTGTAATACATAGAAATATTTAAATGCATAAACGAATAAATTTAATTAACACCCAGACCCGGAAATGCAGACAATAAAAAATATTTATTTGCAGAATATGTGTGTTAAAAAGTTGTTACAAAGATATTTAGGCATACCAACATATTCGACCACATAGTGGTGTGCTAATATTTAATTAAATTTAAAGAAATTAAATATTTGTTTATATTTTGACATTTAAATCACGCACAGCACTTATTTAAATTTTTAATAAATATTTTATTTACATGTTTAATAAGCTTCATAACTTATTACAAATAACTTTAAAAGTAGATTAATTTTAATCCTACCTACTGTCCACTACCACCGTTTTCAACCCTAGCCAATCAGGATAAGAAATAGATACCGAATTTACCGAATAACACAATTAGTTGTATAGGTACATAGCGACAGTTAGGAAAAACTTATAAAATGTTAAAATTTAAATACCTACTAGGAATCAAACGAGTCAATTCAGTTCGGATCGCTAATCAAATCCATAAAAACAACATACGATTCACATCTGGGTGGACTAAGTGATGTACATAATATAAATAATAGATTGAGAACGTTTCCCACAGGCTATTAGCCTCGCAGCCATAAGCTGCAATCGAACTTAATTAATTGTAATATAATACGTATTCAATGCTATCAATATGGCCACACACACATTTGCGACTAAAAAGCGTCGTGTGACAAGTACAGCTACTTTACATAATCCTCAATATGATATTTTGACACAAATACGTTAAGCTTACATTTATACTTATAATAAAACAGAAATGAAATTAATCTTTTCGTAAAGTATTGTTTAAAACCAAAAATTACTACTTATTTTACGTATATACTCGTACATAGGAAACGTTATAAAAAAGATTTTCGGTTCACTTTAAAAGCTGCTGAAAGGATTTTTACCACGTGATGTAAATTCTTATTAGTTTAGCTAGTGCCAACATTTAGGACAACTTTTACAGGTAAAAGCTTTCGTTTCGTCAACGTGTATACGATGTCACAGGCGTCACATCACGTAAATAAATAGAATATTATCAAAATGGGCACAATGTTTGGCCCATTGAAATTAATATTGGTACAAACATAATATTATCCTCACAGTAAGTCAGTGTTACGATCAGAAGTAAGTACTCATTTCATCACTCATATTCCACAGATACGAGTATAATTTGATTTAATTTATCGCTTCTGTGGTTTAGCGGTCTGGCGTCGGACTTGACTGTTTAAGGTCCGGGTTTAATCCCTGGGTCGGGCAACAAAAAAAAAATAAGTAGAAAATGTGTATTTTAAATTGTTAATAAAAATAACATTGCCCCGTATTGTATATGTGCCCTGGTGGCGATAGGCCTGCCATCTATCACATTGTGGGACTAGTGTCTTCGGCTGGTCAAAGGTACCCTGGTCGTGCCTCTATCTCTTGGGGACATAGGCGTGAAGATATTATTTTTCATTTACTTATAATTACAGATCTATACCCATGAGAGTCATAAGTCATCGCCTGAACCAGGAGGCAAAGAACCTGAACAAGAATAAATCAGCTTACAAATATCTTCTTGTTGTCATTGTCAACTAACTGTCTCTGTCTACTGACTGTATTTGCACTGTTTTTCTCATCGACCAGCTACCTATATTGTTTATATCTTGAGACGAAATAATTTAAATTAATTGACGCTGAAAAGGCAAGTTAATTAAATATTATGCCTGCACCATTTTTTTTTTGAAAAATACCCACTAATTTGGGATTTGAACTTTGTTTTAAGTAAGTTAGGGACATGAAAATAACATATTAGCGACATGATGACACCATTATAAGTTCTCGTATGATGGTCGTATCTATTTTAAAAGGGATTACTTACGGCCAAATTTCTGGGAAGTATTTTGTATTTACCTGCAAAATAAAAATATACAATTAATAAAACTCAAATCAGTATAAAAAGACGTAATATACACAAAAATAATTTTTATAATACATAAGTTACAAAATAATAAAATATTTTTTTATGTTATGTGTGATCAATGATGATGGTGTGTAGTTAATCAATTCTATAAGTATTAAATTGATTTTGATTTTTAGCCCCTGACGCAAAACGAGGTGTGTGAATGTGAGTGTATGTGCATGTATGTGTGCGTATTTGTGTGCGACATCGTAGTTCTATAGCGGATGGACGAATTTAGATAGGTTTCTTTTTTGTTTGAAAGCTGACGACATCGAGTTGATTTTATGGAGATCTGACCAGGTGTTCAAGGTCATGGTCATCTTTTCTAAACATGGTAATGAAACAAAAAAAATTGGAATATTTAACATTGGATCCGGCAGATTAGTGTTTGAACCGCTTACTATTGATAGCTACAAACAGTCGGCGTGGAAAAAAATAAAATATAGTTTTTTCCAATTTACCCCGCGATTTTCCTAATTTTTCTCTGGACAGTAACTAGTATAACAAATAGAGAATTAGCAAAATTGGTCCACCTCGTTCACGCGTGATAACATGGCTAAGGAAAATTGAGTGAAAAACTTATGCCTTTAAATGAGCAATTCTTGTATATAGAAAAAAATGGATCTTCACGCCCATATCCCCGAAGAGGTAGGCAGAGGCACAACCAGGGCACCCACGACTAGCCGAAGACACTAAGTTCCACAATGTGATAGGTGGTAAGCCTATCGCCAACCGGGCACATATCCAATCCCCAGCAACATATTTTTTTATTAGAAAATTGGAAAACCCAAATTTTCTTTTGTTGCCCGACCCGGGATTCGAACCCGGGACCTCATGCAGTGAAGTCCAACAACTGAACCGCTAGACACTTTTATATATAAATATATAATTGGAATATCGGAATCGGCTCCGACGATTTTCATGAAATTTAGTATGTAGGGGGTTTCGGGGGCGATAAATCGATCTAGCTAGGAACCATTTTTGGAAAATGTCATTTTATTCGTATTTAAACTGAAAATTTTATCTGTGTTTAAACTGAAAAATATGACTCTTCTATTGGTGAATAATAATACTATTTTGGTGAGCAATAAAGTTGTTCCAGCAGATAGCGTTATTAAGTGACACGAAGTCAATGAGTGTTTGCTAAGAAAATTTATATTATGGGTCGTACTTAAATATAATTTGAAAAAAAAAACACATTTTTTAAAAAAAAATACCGAGCAAAGTTCGATCATCCAGGTACTTAATAAGTAAAATAAGAAGTATTAGGCGTTTGTATAAAATTGGAGAACATCGTACTATAAGCTAATTTCCGCAAAACAAATAAATTTGAAGTTTAGGAACTGGAATTGAATGTTAGGCGACATAACCCCTAAACAATACAACTTCGGCATCTTCATGGAAAGAGTGATTAAATACAACTTTAATCACTCTCATTTGAAGAGCATTCCCCTTTTATCCCTTTCCACTCCAATTAAAATCAGATAAATTTCATTTAAGATTACATATTTATTTTTGTTACCTGCAGATTTAGATTGCAAGGGTTTTTACACAACTATACCTAATGTTAGCAATGCAACCTGTTTATTAATTGACACACATTACCCTAAACTCATATTCGTAATTATAAACTAACAGTAATAGCGTTAAAATTATCATAATTAAAATGTGATTTAAATAAATACACAACTGTCATTAACATTAAACTGATTAAAATTAAATTAACTAATTATCATAATTACAACACAAGTAAAGCATAGCAAACTAATGAATAATACCGTTACAATCGCAAACGTGATTATAGCCTTATTTTGTTTCCATTGCTTTACACATATGGGTTACATCGGTGACGTCGCGGCCGCAGCTGCAACTAGATATCAAACAGTTCAAGTCTTCAATTGATTAGAAATAACTATTTCTATTGAAAATCTATTAAAAAATATGACACAAAAGTTTAGATATGGTTATAATTAAGTTGAACTTACATTTTAATAAAAAAACTAGCTGCTGCTCGCGATCTTCTGCTCTTATGCTTTTCTGACATACCCAACTCTTGCTTCCATACAACAAACGTTAGGATAACCACAGAATTATGCAGAAATTGACGTAAAACTGCTAAAAACCACTTTCACTGCATTTGAATTATCATAAAAGACATCCACATCAAAAAGATCATGTAGATCCTTACATACCACACAGACTCATACAGATAAACTTGCTTATTCATTGTTCAAGGTTCAAACTGTTTAGCATAACTTAACAAACCGTAAGTAAAAGACCATAAAAAGACGACAAAGAATACATCTGCATGTATAGAAGGTTTGTCAGACTTTATGTTGAAATAACTTGTAACTATAATGTGGCCAGAAGTGCAACAAGTACTCTTAAGATTAGCCAAACTAGTAAGATACGACGAAGGTTTTTAGTATTAGTAGAATAGAGCATTAGCCTTTTATGGTAACAAAGAGGATTTTATGCTGGTAAGTAATACGCGTCGGTTATAGACATCAAAAGTGGTAGGTTCCAGAAGTTGTGATATTGAGACTTGTGAATAAGTTTATTCGTTAATCTACTCTCCAAACCGTTACACGATATTGGCAAGCACTGACGTTATGGCAGAAACAGGTTGAACAAGTACTTACTACTGAAATAGTAGGTTTAAAAAGTTTAAAATCGCCTCTGTGGTCTAGCGGTCCGGGTGTTGGACTTGACTACATGAGGTCCCGGGTTCGAATCCCGGGTCGGCCAACAAAAAGAAAATTGGATTTTTCCAATTTTCTAATAAAAAAAAATGTCGGTCGGGATTGGAAATGTGCCCGGTTGGCGATAGGCTTGCCACCTATCACATTGTGGGACTTAGTGTCTTCGGCTAGTCGTGGGTGCCTTGGTTGTACTTCTGCCTACCTCTTCGGGGATATGGGCGTGAAGATACTTTAAAAAGTTACATCCGAATTGATTTTACAGTAATTCTTGCAGCCACAACGTCTGTGCTCACCGGTGTCGTGTTCCGTTTTGTAGGGAAGTCAAAAAACTTACGCCATCTTGTAAACGGCAATTATGTTTTGGCAACGCATGAATACCATTTTTAACCGATTTCAGAAAAGAGGAATTCTTATGTGTGACTCTCATAAGTACGTATGTTCATTTATCCGTCATTTGTGAACTGTCTTTAATTTATTTTCTTTATTTGAAAGAGTATATATCCAACGTGGTCCCATGGCCACCAAAGCTGGATCTGATGATGGAATCCTAGGGAAATCAAGGAAAACACAAAATTTTTGGCTTGTTAAGTTATATACCAGCCTTTCCCAAAGTGGGCGATAACGCCCCCTTGTGGGCGCTTGTATAAATCTTGAAAAAAATGTTTTTTTTTTAAACTAGGCGCAACAAATATGTTATTGAGGTTATTGACAAGAAAAAAACGAGGGGGGGGGGCGCTACAAAACAACTGATTTTCAAAGTGGGCGTTACATGAAATAAGTTTGGGAACCTCTGTTATATACTAATGAAATCGAGGTTGTTTTCTGATTATCATTTACCAATAATTCATGGCTTCTGAGGTCAAGCGGTCCGGCATCGGACTTCACTTCTTGAGGTCCCGGTTTCGATCCCCCGTCGAGCAACAAGAAAATGTATATTCTCAATGTGCACGGTTTGCGACAGGCTTGTCACCTATCACATTGTTATTGTCTTCGGCTAGTCGTTGGTGCCTTGGTTGTTTCTCTGCCTACCTCTTCGGAGATAAGGTCGTGAACATACTTTTATTATATCAACAAAGTCTGAAACCAAAAACAACCTTACATCACTACATAGTATATAACAAAGTCTTTTCCTCTGTCCCTTTGTATGCTTAAAGCTGTATACCTACACAACGGATTTTGATGCGATTTTTTTAATAGATAAAGTGATTGAAAAGGAAGGTTTATATGTATATTTTATACCCGTGCGAAGCCAGGGTGGGCCGTTAGTATGTTTGTATATAATAATACATAACCTTATATAAGCAGTTGTATAGTGAAATAATGATGACTACTTTTACAGAGTGACCTTAAAACTATCTATTTTCTCAAACATAATCAGGTTAATTAAAAAATTATACCAAGGTAACATAAAACAAGAGAGGTTAGTACTCTCGCCGGAAACTGCTATTACAACATATCGAAGAAACAGATTTATGGAGGAAACTCTGGTGCCATAACTCGCATCTTTTATTATTCCTTTTACTTTGTTAATTGGCAATTAATGCAATTAACATTACTGTCTGTTCAGTGAACGAAAAAACCTTTTTATGAAGTTGGAGGGCAAACAGACAAACGTATTTCTTAATAGTAGAACCAAAGACATATATTTACTAATCTCTGGTAGAACTTAAGTTTTAATGTATACTAGCTTCCCGCCCTCGCTTCGATTCGGTTCTTCAAGAATAAAAATCCTACTATTATCAATGCGAAAGTTTGTGATTATGTCCGGGGGAAGGGGTGAATGCTGTAAGCGCGCATGTCTTTGCTATGCTTCAACTATATTTAATTTTGCGCCCGGAGGTTTTAACTTTTTGATAACTCATTAGTTGTTAATTTTTTTCTGATAGTGTAGAAGGCAATTTTGATCTAAATTACACGCATAACGTATCTAACAGATTTATTTGATTAAGGGTTAATACTGTATTGTTAAAAATATGTTCTAAAGTAACCCTTCATTTTACTGTTTTAAGTAAACGCAAAAAACGGTTATTGTGAGTTATTCTTTAAAGATAGACATATACAACCGCTTACTTTTATTGAGATCTATCGAAGAGGAAATCCCACCATACATTGTTTTGTTAAGACTCAAAAGGTTTTGGCAGCGTTTTCGAGGAAAGCTCCCGATCGGCTTATTTTTTGCCGACATATTGAACTAATATCGTTGGTTTGTACAAAACATAAACTTAATATACACTAAAACCTTCCTCAAGAATTGTTCTATCTATTGTTAAAAACTGAATGAAAATCCGTTCAGTACTTTTCGAGTAAATCGCGAACAGACAGACAGACGCGGCGGTGGACTTTGTTTTATAATATGTATTGATTAGTACTTACTAGGTATTTAAATTATGCGTTTCGGCTATATTCGTCAAGCTTTGGAAATCCAAATGTATTTTAAAGATATCTATACAGAGTTATTGTTACACATAAATTTTGCTTAAATTTAGATTAGGTCAGCCAATTTAACAATAAAAGTATAAAGTGTAAAAAGAGTAAAGCCGAAGCGCATAATTTAAATAGTAGTACTATACAAGTTTTTTCATAATGTGAAAGTCTGTCTGTTACGCTATCAGCAATAAAAAGCTGGACAGATTTTGATTAAATTCGACATGGATATAATTTAAGACCCATATATATTGGTAGTGTTTTTCAAAATCAACTTGCAAAAGACCACGCATAATGAAGGATGAAAAGAGTTGGAAAATCATGTTGAAGTTAACCAAATCTGCTGGCCTAAATAGCTATTTACTGTGTCGAAGTTGCGGATAAAATCTAGTTTTTTTATATAACTAGTCAATCCGGCGGACATCACATCGCTCGAAATTGACAGCTGCTAACAGTTTAAATGGACAAAATTGAGGTGCGGTATTCCCACTTTCCCTGCAATTTTCCCGGTTTTCCTCTTCATATGATCCTTTTCCTAACACTAACTAATACAACAAAAAAATAATTGCCTAGCAAAATTGGTCATTGCTTTCTAGCGTAACGCGATGAACACGCGAAATGGGGATTTATTTTTATACACAGATTGAGTTATATTTAAAAAAAAGTATCTTCCCGCCCATACACCTGAAAAGGTAGGCAGAGGCACAACCAGGGCACCCACGACTAGCCAATTTTTTTTTATTATATTGGAAGGCAAGCAAACGGATTTCCTGATGGCAAGAAATTCACGCCGCCTAGAGACACCAAAGGTAGTAATACTGCGTTGCCAACCTGAGGCTGGGATGTTAGCTCCTGAGCAAAAGTAAGTTTACCGGCTACCTCACCCTCCGAACCGGAACACGTCAGTGAAATCACTGACGTTATGGCGGCAGGAATAAATTAGGCGGTGGTACCAGCCAGTTACTACGAAACTCTACCTCCTAGTCAGATGCTACTGTGTTAGTGACGGTGAGCCTATGCTCGCCTTTTACGAGCTGCCTATCAGGAAGGCAGATGGTCTATTCTACAAAGGAGCCCGGCCCAAGACGTAGCAAGTTAGTATACTTCCTATTTTTTGGTACTGTGAACCTTACAGATATGACATACCCTTATATCCGTTTAACATAACCATTTATTCCTAACATAATCTTAGGACTACGCAGTTACAATGTTCCCCGTGTTGGTCCGCGCTCCTATGCAGAATAGACCATCTGCCTTCCTGCCAGGCAGCTCGTAAAAGGCGAGCATAGGCTTTCCGTCACTAGCACCGTGACAACTGACTAGGTGGTAGAGTTTCGCACCGACTTGCCCAGATTGCTACCACCGCCTTACCTATTCCTGCCGCCATAACGTCATGACGTGTTCCGGTTTGGAGGGTAAGGTAGCCGGTAAACTTACTTTTGCTTTAGGTCTAACATCCCAGCCTCAGGTCGGCAACGCACCATTACCAACTTTGGCGGCGGTGGCGTGAATTTTTTACCATCAGGAAATCCGTCTGCTTGTTTGCCTTACAATATCATAAAAAATAAAATGAAAAAAAAAACAAACAAATATGGAATGGACACTAGATTTTTTTCATCAAACTTAACCCAAAATTAATTCAACGAGATATTTGTTAATACTTTCTAGGATATATCACACATTTTCAAAAAACCGCACACTTATTTCCCGTTTACCTTAAAAACACAAAGTAATTTTTGGTGTTTTAAAATTACAATTGTATTTTGTAGCACGGAAACTTTCTGCTATGTAAAGCTTCATGGACGAGTCCGATTCGCACTTGGCCATTTTATTTATAAGCCTAAGAACTCACGGCGCGGTTTTCACCCGCGCCCGCTGCGGTTGCGAGCCCGCAGTTTCTGTAGAATGTAGATTTATATGCAAAAAGTAAGAGCACATTTCACGAGGCGTTTCACGTCCGCAGCGTCCGCGGTTGTTTGCGGTTCCCGCGGCGCGGTAGAATTGTAGCTACAAGTTTAGTGGCGATGATTTCGTCAGCTATATGACCGAACAAATTACCGGTCTCGTGACTTTTGAAATAAAATCGCTCCGTGAGTTCTTAAACTAAAGGTGCTTTCCTCTGTCTAAAAGACAGTCAAAGAACGCATATATAACAAAAGAACGCATCATTTATTCAATGCACGGTAAAGGTTCGTTCACACGCAACATGTCTGCATAAGGGGCCTATTTACACGGGTGAGGCTGGTTTGTAATTTAAACAGCTGCATTACATATGCATAGCAATATGGGTATTTCACGGACAACGTAAGATAGAATAAAAGCCATATCACAGCACTGAAACCACTAGATTAAGTTCCTATTAAATATAAATATTAGATAATGTATATTTTCAATTTTCTAATAAAATTAACATTGCCCGGGACTGGATTAGTGCCCGGTTGGCGATAGGTTTGCCACCTATCACATTGTGGGACTTATCGTCTTCGGCTAGTCGTGGGTAGGGTACCCTTTTACGTTGTGCCTCTGCCACCCATTCGGGGATATGGGCGTGAAGATATTTACTTACTTTTAAGTTATATCTCTGTTGTAAGTCTATAAACGGTAAGAGATAACCATTGCTTATAAACAGCATAGATATTACAATTGTTGTGTCGCTGTTCTGTGACTAGTATACCGGCTAATTGGGCCGAAACATGACAGGAATCAGTAAGTACGTAGATCTCTACCCGAGTAAACTGCTGCACAGGACTCCACCACCAGTGGTTTTGTTGGTCTGCCTGCCAGAAAGGCAGATGGTCTATTCTGCAAAGGGATCTGGATCAACACGGAATAAAAAACTTTAAGTCTTTATCGCCTCTGTGGTCTAGCGGTCCGGGTGTTGGACTTGACGGCATGTGGTCCCGGGTTCGAATCCCGGGCCGGCCAACAAAAACAAAATTGGATTTTTCCAATTTTCTAATAAAAAATTGTTGGTCGGGATTGGAAATGTGCCCGGTTGGCGATAGGCTTGCCACCTATCACATTGTGGGACTTAGTGTCTTCGGCTAATCGTGGGTGCCTTGGTTGTACCATTGCCTACCTCTTCGGGGATATGGGCGTGAAGATACTTTAAGTCTTTTAAACTAACGTTACTTACAGGACTGTTTCAATATAAAACCGTCCCCTAAAATACGTTAAAAGGTCCCCTAAATATAGGGGCTCTTGGCGAAATCGGGCATTAGTCTTTTAAACTATTTTGCAATAATTTTAAGTGAACAAGCACAATTAGTGTAAATTATTAACTTCCATAGACATATCATACTGCGGCTGGATTTTATAGCGTGTGTTATCGGAAACGAACTCCTTATATGTCCTTTCATTGATACGAGTTTAACTGCATGACCATAGTATACCTACATAGCACGAGATTCAAATTTATGATTTCCAAGTTCAGCTGTTTGCTACTTGCTACTTTTGTAGATTGTTGTTATGGAACAATTATAATAAATTTAAAATTGTTTGCACACAAACCTAAGACAAAACCTATTTGTAGAGAAAATTCGCTTAGGAGTTGTAATTCCACAGACACACACCAACCCAAACACGTCTAAACACCTCATTTTTCAATCGGGGCTCAAAAGTAGTTGTATAGACAAAACAGAAGCGCTGATTTTATTTTGCTTCTGTTTTGAAAGTTAAATTTTCTAAAGCTGTTATTTGTAGAGCTGTTGTTTGAGGCTTACGTAAACACAAAGTGCATGTGACATGCATTTGCGTGATCCATACAGTTAGATTTGTGCGCTACTTGAACAGTGGGTCCGTTAGTCTGTTTGTCGTGCGACGGATGTTGTTTTTTGCATGTACAAAGTAAGTATGTATTAAAATTACATGTGAAGTAAAAAGGCAACCATTTTCCACTTTTTATTCAACTGAATT
Source organism: Calephelis virginiensis (assembly GCA_002245475.1). NCBI lineage: Eukaryota > Metazoa > Arthropoda > Insecta > Lepidoptera > Riodinidae > Calephelis > Calephelis virginiensis. Next base: position 43,531 of record NJDC01022714.1, on the reverse strand, counting down.
ATTGTTTTAAATATTACACGTGACAATATTTTAAGAAACAATATCAATCATATCAATTTGTATTTTTGCGTGCTGTAGGAATATGGTTTTTTAAACATAAAAATAGATTATTTTTTAATTATATTCAATGATCTAATAAGCTTATTATTTATTTATGAATGTTTAACGTGAAATCAACAAAAAAGTTTCATTTACCTTATACAATTTTTACTCAACATAATAATGGAATTTTACCGAGTGTTGACTATATTGAAACTATACAACATAAATTAGTGACATATTAATGTAGAAATGATGTGTCCGGATCTGAGTCTAACAGTATTACGATCATTACCGAGGAATACTGTTAGTAGTTTTTATGGACTCTCTCACGGCATTATCTCCTGCAGCTTACTCCATGACTAAACAGACGAGAATGTAAATGCAAGCGAGTAGATAAACACCAATAATATTTAAGTGCAATAACTGCAAAAACCTGTTTTTTCAACATTATGTCGCAACATTTACACATAATACGCTAAGTACACAAAAAATTAAAAATTTAGTATTTTCCCTGATTTTCCATCAACAAAGTCAGGATTGCAAAGGGACCACAGCGGAAGCACATAGAAAGTAATAACACTGACGGAAGAACAAATAAAAAAAAAATATTTTTTTAATCGGTTCACTAATTATGAAGTAAACGAATAATTAATACTTACATAAAAAATATGTAAGTCGAACATAATGTTACAAACTCTTCCTTTTTTAAGTCGGCTAAAAATAGGGGAAAAACTACTAGTCTAGTATAACCTATAACGATTGTCTAGTGTAAACGATGTTTTTTTAAGAAAAAAGCTGTTTTAGTTTTTTAAAAGTACCTATTTTAGAGACGAGATCAAAATTTCGGCATCAAAAACTTAAAAAAAATAACGTGTTATTAATGTTACATACTATTTAAATATACAGATACGCTAAACATAACACTTGCATGAGGTCGGTTGAATACCATCTTCATAGTGTTGGTCAAGTTGAACTGAAAGTCGAGGTAATCCATCTCTTAAAGTAAGGAGTCGACTCCTTTTCCACAACATTCCTCTACAGTTACTTCCGTTTTTTTTTTTTGGAAAATTGGTTTGACTCGCTTTTAAAGAAATAATATTAAAGCGTAAAAGATTTTCTTCTATAAGTCAAGCATATTATTTGCTTACTTTGTGGTTAGCTTTAATTTGTTTAACTTGTCATAAAACTCATAATTGTGGAGTTAAGTAGTAATCCGACTAATCGTGAGTATTCCAGTTGTACCTCAGCCTATCTTGACGAGGACACCGGCGTGAATATACTTATAATTTTTAACAACCTTTCTTCAATATAACGACCTCTTTGTTTATACTATTTATTAACTATAATAAATGATATTGCTATACTTTTAAAATTAGTTTAAATACAATTTATGTTGAGCATCTGTCATATACAGGTATGTCATATGTCATAATTTTTTTTTATAATAATTTAATAATTCTTAACTCTTAATTTTACTTATTTTAATTTTCATTCAATTTATTTTTTATTTTATTTTTGTTTATGTAATTTGCATGCCAACTGCATAGCAAAATAGGAGAAGCTAGATATAAGTATATGATACCATTATTTGTAACGCTTTTTGTGCAATAAATGATTCTGATAAAACCCACGCTCTATCACAAGGTCAAGGTAATACAATGGTTCTAATAGGAATGTTTATCACCAACTACACTTATATCATACGGTGATAATTCAAAATTAGCACTTCCTAAAACTTCATGCTCAAAGGTCCCTTGTTTTACCTAATTAAGGCCCCATACTTAGTCAGCCAGAAGAGCCAATCAACGCACTCCGCCGTTCCATGATTACTATGAAATATTGCGCTCTAAAGTAAATGTCTTAAGCGCCAAATCACTATTTTTGAAACTATAAAAGTAATTTGAAAAAAATATAAAAACTGAAACAGTTATCTTTTAGGTATAATACTTATCTATGTTTATGTTAAATCTGGTGTCGATATTTTCATAATTGAAGTAGACAGTTGGATTTTGCTTTCAAAAAAGGGTTAACTTTTTGATTTTTTTTTCTATCGAGGAAAGTGAAATGAATTGTGTTTTGGAAACACTAGTCTTATAAAGCATATTAATGTTAATCTTGTGTATTTTTGTCGCCAAGATCCATAATTGCTTTGTATGAAAAAAACAGTGTATTGCTTACGTATTTTAGCATACATGGCCCCTGCTGCTGTGAACAAATCGACTCAGTAAACTTGTAGAATAACTAATCTAAAAACTGAGTAGTAAGTAGAATGATTAATCCAATTTAAATTTAGAATGAGATAGAGATTTATGTAGGTGGTAAAGTTTTGTTACAATTCATCTGGATTGGTACAGCAATTACCACTGTCGTTTACCAGTCTGGAGATCAGACTGGTAAACGACTTATTCAGATAATACGTAAAGGTGGAGACATATCAGCCGGCTTACGGACGCGGATTACAGCCGCGATTAATAAGTGTGCACATGCCATCCACGGACGTTTACGGCTGACATAAATATCCAGCGAGCCAGATATCTTTCGGACGTCCGAACGCTCAAGGGTACGTCCCCGACTTAAGTCCAATAGTTTGCAAGGCTCATTGTACTTTCATTATCTGGATACTGTATAAGTCCGCGTCCGAAAGTTTGTTTCCAGCTTAAGAATCTATTCTTTAGTAGCCTAGCCGAAGACACTCAATCTCACAATGATAGGTGGCAAACCTACCGCTATCCGGGCACACTTCCAACCCCGAGCAAAGTTATTTTTGTTAGAAAATTAAAAGGACATATTTTCTTTATGTTGCCCGACACGGGGATCAAACCTGAAGCCCACGTAGTCATGACCAGCAACCACACAGCACGTATGCGATTATTTTTTGTTTTACTGCGATAAAATTATAATCATGGCATAACTCGAACCTGTTTACGACATTGGAAGGCAAACAAGCAGAATGTTTTCCTGATAGTAAGAAATTCCCGCCGCCTAGCGCCATCAATTTGTATCTCGAGTTTAAGAACAACTAGAGCAACCAGGGTTTGTACGAACTATTTTACCTTTAATGACGTCAAAACTCGACCTAACGATAATTTTCAGTGAAGCGTAAATAAAAGTGGAGCAACCCTAAAGGTTCCTGCACAAAGGCTGTTCACTTGACGGTTGCTAATGGCAACCGCCGAGAACGGATCGATGCGCAACATTTAGGATGACACATTATCATGATCGTTGACGCCTTCATTACGTTTTTGGGGCAGCAAAGGATAATTAAAGGATTGGGATTAGGATTGGGGTCGATCCCTGGGTCAGACAATTAAAAGAAAGTGTTTTCAATCTTCTAATCAAAAATAGCGTTATGTTAAATTTTATAATAAAAAATAGCATTGTGGAACTTAGTGTCTTCGGTTAGTCTGGGTGCCGTGTTGGTCCTCTCCCTACTCTTCGGTGATACGGGCGTTAAGACACTACTAACTTATAAAATGTGGGGGCGAATTGAGAACATCCTTTTTGGATTCTTTAGTTTAAAAATTTTAAATTTATTTATATATTTTTGGCGTAGTGTTGTCATCCCCATCCTTCTTGTGAGATAAATAAGAAATGTAGGTCTGTGGAATATTATACTAGTGACACAGTCAGATTAGGTGATAGTCATGAAGCGACTCCCCCATATCTGTACCACCCCCTTAAGTATGTCAATGCTCGCTATTATAGTGTTAAGATTTGAAGATTAGCCGGTACAATTACTGAACCACGAGGCGTAAAATTTTGCTTTGGTTGGCTACGTACTTTATACATGCGTTTCTAAGTGGCGTACCTATATCTTGCAATATGCGTATAGTTGTTTACAGTACTACTATTTAAATTATGCGCTTCGGCTTTACACTTTTTTCTCTTTTTACACTTTATACTTTTATTTTTAAATTGGCTGACCTAATCTAAATTTAAGCGAAATGATTAATTCTGTGTAACAACAACTCTATATAGATATCTTTAAAATACATTCGGATTTCCGAAGTTTGACGAACATAGCCGAAGCGCATAATAGTAATACAGTAGGTATTTATCTGAGTAAAATAGTTGGTTACCTACATTTTTACTGCGGATATTATGTTATTTCTTAGGGGTGCGAGGTTTGTTAAATTTTTGGGAGTTTACGGCCAGGTGTTAAGCAGCTGCTGTCCAGGTGCAGTACTAACTGCATTTTATTGTTATTTTTGACAGTAATCAATTTAAATTAGTCTTCGGAATGCTTTTTTATACTCGAGCCAATAAACTTTTATACATATCTTCACTAATTTTTAATATAAATAAAATAACATAAATATATATCCTGGGTTTGTTTACACAAATTGAATTTAATGCCAATTGTAAGTTATAAGAGAAGATTCCTACGACAAAAAAAAATTAAATACAGTAAAACTTAAAAAAAAACAAGACAAGACACTGTCTGTCGGGTCAGCTAGTAGGAACTTAATACAATTAAAAAAATATGGTTTTTCCAATTTTCTAATAAAAAAATGTTGCTCGGTATTGGACATGTGTCCGGTTGGCGACAGGCTTGCCACCTATCACATTTTGGGACTTATGCCGGATTTCACCAAGAGCCCCTATATTTAGGGGACCTTTTAACGTGTTTTAGGGGACGGTTTTATATTGAAACAGTCCCGTGAGTAACGTTAAAAGGTCCCCTAAAGTATATGAGCTCTTGGTGAAATCGGGCATTAGTGTCTTCGGCTAGTCGTGGGTGCCCTGATTGTACCTCTGCCTACCTTTTCGTGGATATGGGCGTGAAGATACTAAATAAAACGTCAAGAAATGTGTTGAGTTAAAATTATATGAAAAAGGTTATTATAGCATTGCTGAATATTTAGCAGATAAGAACGCTTTGGATTAAGCAATCAGACTCTTATAAATATATTTGTATCATAACACTAGCTGTCCCGGCAAACTTCGTTTCAGCCGTTAAGTATGAGAAATAATGAAGTATTATTTTTCCATTTTTTCCTTGCAACTTTCTCGGATTTCCTCTTCATAAGAACCTTCTCCTAATAATAATTAATACTATAAAAAAAGAATTAGTCAAATCGGTCCTGTCGTTCGGAAGTTATGCGGTTACCAACACATTTAGCGATTCATTTTTATATTATAGATTAATTATTGTATACATATTTTAAATACTGAGTTTCTTGCCGGATCTTCTCAGTGTGAGGCCGCGTTCCGATCCGGTGGTAGATTTAGAAATGTATAGACGAGTCACAAGTGCCTCTTGTAAGGTTAATCCTACTAATCTTATTATAAATGCAAAAGTTACTATGTTTGTTTGTTACTCCTTCAGGCTTAAAAGCCTGAACTGATTTTCATGAAATTTGGCACACACATAGAGGATAAGTTGGATTAATACTTATTGTAGTTTTAATCCCGAAAAAACGTTTCTGTGGGACCATTAACCACGCGAGCAACGCCGCGGGTAACATCTAAAGTGAAATAAAAATATTGGATTTGATAATTAATATTTTTAACATTTACCTAACCCGTGCTTAAAATATTTTTTCTAAAATTAAGGTGTTTTTTTTTAAAGTAAATAGGTACGTCTTGCGTTTGACAAGTCACCTTAAATATTTAAGACGTTCTTCACGGTTGTAAACTCACCTTCCAACAAAGGTAACCTTCTAAAAATTGTTCAAGAAAGACAAAATTAGCCCCAGACAGGGTTTGAACATGTACCCTTTCGTCTCAAGCCGACGAATGCTCTAACCATTTGAGCTACTGATGACTTAAACCTGTCTAAGGCGAAATTTTTTCTTTTTTTAAAATTTGTAGAAATTGCTAAAAATAAAAATAGGTAACCTTGGAGTAAAATTTGTTTCTATCTTCCGATTATTATTAAACTTGTATTACAGTGGACAGATGTATACCAATATTTACAACCATCTAGAACCCATATTTTGTTCGATATTTCTTTTTACACCAAAACACTGGTATTACGCTATTAACCCCAACATTTCCCACCTCCCTCTTTAAAGATGGTTGCCCCCAACAGTGATAGGACAGCTTTAAAGTTCAACAAGCGGTGCTCTGGACGAAATCAATATTTGCCGCAGCCTACGCTTTTTTCTGAATATAGATGCGCCCTGAGTCCTGACCACCCGTGCCACCATTGAAACTTTAATTATAACTTCAAACTAGATAATCCCGCGTATTTCTACTAACATTTTAGATGCGAAAGTGTGCTTGTATAATAAAAAATATCAGTAATAATCCGTCTACACAAAATTACTGAACCGATTTAAATAAATTTAAGCACAAATAGAACGAACATTGGAGAGAAACAAAGATTACTTCGTATCACAAATTTTTTTCAGGAGAGTTAAATAATTTTAAAATCGAATCCGCAGGCACCATGTAGTTTTTATAAGACTTAAGAGCAGACATCAACCACAAATAACAGTTAAAAGCAGACATCCAGACTTAAGTGCCTGTAGATAAAGTCCGTGGCCGAGTGGGCGTTGCTCGACTGAGCTAGGGACTCATAAAATATAGCCTTTTAGCCCTCGCCTTTTAGATCACACAGGCGGTTACCAAGTCTTGACCGCCATTTTATATAATACAGTTTTTTTTCTTTTTCTTTAATGGCGTTTTGCAACTAACGTGCGTAGTTTGATTATGCCAATGTTTAGGTGTTGGGTAAAATTGAGAGAAAGAGTTTTTGTTTTTAGAACTAGCTGAGGCACAAACGTTATCTTGTTCAAACTTTGAGTATTGTTAGTTTTTGAAACCTTCGCAAGACAATAGCAAATACAATTAAAAAAAAGATTTATCAAAAATGATCCATCCGTTCACGTGTTATGCCACGGGAATGTGGGGAGATGTGGATTTATTTATTTTATTATATACTAGCCGACGCCGTGGACTTCGTATCGTTACATGCAGGTTTTGTTGTTTGTTAATTTTTTTAATATTTCAGTTTCATAATTTTTCTGTATTGTAGAATCAAAAAAAAATTAAATATATATTTGAAGTAATCATAGAAATGATATATCAATAATATTCATAGAGATGATCATACCCCCGAAGTAACAGACGGACAACAGTTTGGCGCAACTTTCATATACAAAAATAAAAAAAATAAGTTTGCCATGTTTCTTATTCGCCCAAATCATATGACACTAGTTGC
>NJDC01022714.1:6758-17295 GCA_002245475.1 Calephelis virginiensis | reverse complement strand
CGTTGATATTTTGGGATAAAAATCAATCTTTTTTTAAATTAGACCAAGTTACAGACGCGTCAAGGTTTGAACAAGAACTGCCTGTGACAGTTTTTTTTTTCGTATAAATGTGTAGACTCGATAAATATATAGCAAAACATCCTAACCTATATCGACCTAAACAGCGCTGATAATAAAAAAACACATATTTAAAAATAATTTTCGTATATTAGGTATCATATCATACATTGTTTATTTAAACAAAACGGCTTTGTATTTAATTTAATTTTTGTTTGCAGGCAACCCTATATAAAAATGTTTGCAGTAAAGTGTTAATATTATTTATTAAGTGTTGGATTACAATCCAATTCCGTAAACGTAATTGGCATTGACAACCCAACTTTCTGGCAATCCTGGCAACCCAAATATACATATTACAGGCAACCCAACTTGCACATTCTATACGTCCTAAACTTTTAGTCGTAATAAAATTTTACTTATCTTATTTTGCACAATTTGATAAAACATTTTTTTAATAAAAAAATATTCTATTCCAGATTTTTTCAAAGAAACCCATTTTTACACTTTTTCAAAACTTAATCTATAATATAAAAATGAATTGCTATTGAATACTCGTACCAACACATTTGGTAAGAACAACTGAACCGATTTGGCTAATTACTTTTTGTTGTGTTACGTATTGTCAGAAGAAGGTTCTTATGAAGAGAAAAGCAGGAAAAAAATCAGGGAAAATGGGAAAAACAATACTTTATTTTTCCCCATACAAACTGAACGGATGGAACGAAGTTCGCCGGGACAGCTAGTTTATTATGAAATAGGTTACATCCTTATTCATTCCGTCGTGACCACGGCCTATGCAACTAGGCCGAAATATCGACAAATAAAATAAAAAGAGATCGTGAGTATCCCGTATAAATAATTAAAAAAAGGTTACATCCTATTATCATGTCGCTATAGCTCGACCTAGCTTCGGATTTTAGACCAATAACCCTTATACAGTCATGTAATAAGCAAATTAACTGAAGTCTAATAAACAAAAAATCGATTACAAAGAGACCAAACAAACTTTCACCAGTTATCACCACAACCGTATTGAGTTACATGAAAGTTGTAATTTCATCCAGTGTTTTTATTGATGACAATAAAATTTATATCGGCATTTTGGGTTTCGTTTTGTGCGTTTTTAGACATATTACATGTTTCCCCCGTGTTGGTCCGGGCTCCTTTGCAGAATGGACCATCTGCCTTCCTGTGCCAGGCCACTCGTAAAAGGCGAGCATAGTCTTACCATCACTAGCACCGTGACATCTGACTAGCTAGTTTCGCGGCAACTCACTCGGATTGGTACCACTGTCATACCTATTCCTTCCGCTAAACGTCACGGCGTGTTCCGGTTCGGAGGGTAAGGTAGCCGGTAAACTTACTTTTGCTCGAGGCTTAACATCCCGACCTCAGGTTGGTAATGCATCATTACTACTTTTGGTTTCTCTAGGCGGCGTGAATTTCTTTCCGTCAGGAAATCCGTCTGCTTCGTTGACTTCCATTATCATAAAAAAACATACCTTAGTAATCTTAATATATATAATTTACGTGTCACGTTGTTTGTCCGGATGGACTCGTAAACTACTTAACCGATTTAAATCAAATTTGCACACCGTGTCCAGTTTGCTCCAACTTGAAAGGTAGGATAGCTTACATCTCAATTTATGATCAATATTACCATCCAAGTGAAGCGAAGAAACCGGCTAGTGTCAACGTATATTTTAACCAGTGCTCGACTCTTACGCTCTCCCTGAGAGAGAGGTAGATGGTCTATTCTACGTGGACCTGGGACTCGGGTTTGAGTCCTATTTTAGAATAAGAGCAACTTAGCTCACGATGTGCATAGTAATTTTAGGGAGTTTAAGGTCACCAAATTTCCAGGTTGTGAAAAGTACAGATAGCCTGTACATATGTCAATTTCCCACTATCAAGCTAAGGCAACAATCTTTAGTCTTAAATACAAGTAGACTAACAATTACCTCCCCATGTCATTTACTACTTACCATTGTCATGATCCGTTTTAGAGTAATTAATATCGCCTCTATGGTCCAGCGGTCCAGCATCGAAATACACTTCTTGAGGTCACGGGTTCAATTATCGGGTCGGGCAACAATAAAATAAAAAAAAAATTATCAATTTTCTAGAAAAATTGGCCGGGATTCGATATGTGCCCGATTGTCTATAGGATTGCCACCTACCACATTGTGGGATTGAATGTCTTCGGCTACTCGTGGGTGACCTGGCTGTACCTCTGACTACCTTTCGGGAATATGGGCGTGACCTTCAAAATGTAACACGACAATGGTAGGCACTGAAAGGATTCCTAAATTCCATGAACATCGTATCCTTTCCAGAAACCCTACACCGGTTTAAATAAACCACATTTCACGTCTCGCTGCCCATTGGCCTTGGCTGACAGGATCGGGTCCTCAATATCCTTACTTAGCTACACAATAAAACAATCAAACATTTTACGCAGCAGACAAAACGAGCTTTCCTATAACGTATGCTGATTATAATAAACAATAGTACGCTTATAAGGGTCTAGGAAGGCTGGTTGCAACAAATGTAAAGAAAAAAATTGCAGCGAAGGCATGTGTCACCCCCATCGCCTGGTGAGTGATCTGTAGGATTACTTCTAATCTCGATTTCATGAGAAATGGAAATTAAAATTGGATATAATGTCATTTTAGGTACATAATCTTGAGCATGGTACTATCAGAACGCTAATCTATATATTAATACGAGATGCTAAAACTTTGGACCCTTTTTTACGAAAATTGCGCGTACGGAGGAGTATACAGTTTGGCACACTTATAGTTTATGTGTAGGAGAAGTGCAGAACGCTAATATTTTTCAATAATAATGCTTATAAATTACATTAAATCAATAAATAAAACATTACCTACACTACCATGCATTTGACACACACACAAACAAAAACATTGATGATAACAATAAAAAATCACAGATGGCGCACTAAAACGTTTGGAAAGTAGTTGGTCTTGAGAAATGAAGGTGGCGTTCTTATCAACAAAATATTAAATTTATTATTGTCGAAAGAGACGTAACCAGAACGGATGTAAGAGTTTTGGTTGATGATGTAGTGCTGGAACAAGTGAATGAAATTGTATATCTTGGTTGTACTTTTAGCAGGGATGGAAGGTACACCGCGGATGTAGAGAGGAGAGTGAGTGCAGAGAATAGTATGAATGGAGCGATGGGTAAACTATTCCAAAGCGAGGTTTTGAGTCAAAAAGCTAGACTCGCTTTGCATAATTCTGTGCTTATCCCAACGTTATTGTATGGAAGAGAGTTGGGTATGTCAGAAAGAGCATGAAAGTAAGATAAAAGCGGTCGAAATGAGACCAATACGGAAAATCTGGTTGTAACACTCGCTGACCGCATTCGTAACAGTGAGATCCGAGAAAGAGTGGGACTGAAAGAAAGTTTTGGTGTTAAAATGCGTAAGGGCATGCTCCGCTGGTTCAGTCATGTGGAAAGAATGACAGATGAAAGATTGACAAAGCAGATATACAATGCGAATGTGGATGGATGTAGGTACCCGGGGAGACCAAGGCTGACATTCCACGATCAGATCAATCGGATATTATCCGAGGGTGGTGTCAAAAGTCTCCGAAAGCGGCGTGTTTGTATGAAAAGGGTAATGAATGTGAAGGAAGCAAGACAGGTTTGTCAGGATCGTGAGGTCTGGCACTCGATACGCTCTGCCTACCCCTGTAAGGGACTTGGCGTGAAGATATGTATGTATGTATGTATATATTATGGTCCATAAACTTTAACGAATCCAATAAATAAATGGTTGTTAATCTAATATATTCTCGTGTCACGGTGTGCGTGATAGGGTTGTCTATTGTTATCCCGAAGATTATATTCCATATATTCAAATGCCAGAATTTCATTTGCCCGAATTTTTATTTGCCCAAATGTTTTGTTATTAACCATAATATACTTGTGACATATTCTTATTCGCCATAAAATTAGTTTCTATAATGATACCAGTGCCATACGTATTGTTATCCATTTTATTAATTGCAATAGCATTATTCAACAGAACATTTAAATGCCTTACAAAAATTTGTATTTGCAAAAAGTAAATTGTAATAAATATATCACAGTACGATTACATATTATACTTGTCTTTATTTCTAATACCTATTTATCTAGTACCTCTTGATACGATAAAAGTAGCTACTGTTCAAATTTAACATAAAAATCTTTTGCTCTAAAAATCGATTAGGTTTCTGACACTTCGCTTCGTTGTCTTTCATGTTCTAACCTAACCTAACCGAAACAAACCATATTCAAACCATGTAACAATAATTGATCGTTTAGTATAAAACGAATTTATGTTCTTTTTCTAGAAGATATTTTTATGGTAAATGATGTTATGGAATGTGAGAATACGGCTTACAATCATGCTAGCAAATGACAATATGATTACATATTAGAGTTATCTTTATTTCTAATACCTATTTATCTAGTACCTCTTCATGCAATTAAAGTCGCTTCCGTTCAAACTTAACCTAACGCATTTGTTCTAAAAAGCTATTAGTTTTCTGGCACTTCGCCAGCCGCTGCCGCGGCACGCTCGCTTCGCTTGCTCGGCTCGTGCGTTGTATTTCATGTTCTAACCTAACCTAACCAAAATAAATATATCACAGTACGACAATATGATAACATATTAGAGTAATCTTTATTTGTAATACCTATTTATCTAGTACCTTTTTATACGAACAAAGTCGATTCTGTTCAAATTTAACCAAACGCATTTGTTGTAAAAAGCGATTCGCTTTCTGGCACTTCGCCGGCCGCTGCCGCGACACGCTCGCTTCGCTCCCTCGGCTCGTGCGTTGTCTTTCATGTTCTAACCTAACCTAACCAACATAAACCATACCTAAACCATATAACAATAATTGATCATTTAGTATAAAACGAATTTATGTTCTTTTTATTGAAGTTATTTTTATGGTAAATGATGTTATGACTTGTGATAATACGGCTTACAATTATTGAAATTCACTTTATGGGAAAAATAGTTTCTAGCACCTGACTAATATAGTAAGCAATAAGTATGACATATGAAATTATGAGAAACAATATCATGCCTGTTGACCATTATAGTAGATGAAATTATGGCAAATGAAATTCTGGCAAACGGGTGTAACCGGCGTGATTGAACTTCTCCGAAACGGCTTGACCGATTCTCATGAAATTAGCGAAACTATATTTGAGCGTAAAATAGTATAATAGTAATATTATACTGTACAAAACAATATAGTTGGTAATCCAACCCGTAAAAATCACTAGAACTACCTAGGTTACAGGTTGGTACCAAAACGTTAATATTTTTGGTGTTTCCAGACACCACATCTAGTTTCTGTTCATCGGGAAATACGTCTGCTAAAAAAGTAAAATTTTATTAACCAAGCTATTTATTACTATACATTTTTACAAGAGTATTTAATATGTTTCAGAAATTGCTTTAACGATTTCAGTGAAAACCTAATAGTTTTCCACGTCTTTAGTCTCCGAGTCATTTGGTGTTTACCATTTTCATTTTTCTTTTTTTGAGGATAGGTTACAAACTATATTCTAAATATCACTTTTTTATAAATCCACGAGCCACGATGGTAAAATATTTTCAAAGGAAAATAATAGCAAAATCTAAATGCCTAAAAGAATAGTAATTCCAGAATAGAACTTTCAAAAAAACTGAATAGATAAAGAAAAAATCAACAAAAACCAAGCTATTGTTAGGTGATATTCGATGTACTGAATGCCCAGACCAAAGCCACTCTACCGTCAGGTCACTGTGTCACTCGAGAAGCACTTATTGTGGGAGCTCCCAAGATCGATTTATCATTTTCATTGACGGCACTTGGTGAAAATGCAATATAACAATATCTATCACATTGTTTCATGTAATGTATTGTATTGTAAAAGTTTTAAGATACTAGCAATATTGCAAAGTATTATTTTTCCTATTTTCCCGGTTCTTTTCTTTTTATATGTATTAATAACACAATAAAAAAATAATTAGCAAAATGTCTATCCGTTCAGGCGTGATGCGATGACCACTCGAAATGGGGATTAATTTTTATATACTTTGACTTTATTTAAGGAATCTACTCTGATCACGCACACTCTATTAACTACTAGATCTCAGCCCGAATCTCATTGCGGCTTGGTAGGTAAACCTATTTAATCTGACCTATGTCATTTCTGATCTAAAAATGCCAGTTAAGCTGAAAAAGAAATAGAAAGGTATACAAAACCATCATTAGGCCTGTCTGCTGAGTATAAGTTTTTTAATATATTTTCTGTCACCTTTGTGTTTAATGACCTAAATGTATGGATTTATAGTCAGCGTATCTAGCGAAAAGTTGAAGTTACTAAATAGTTTCATACATAGGATCGTCTAAACGCAAAACGCGGTAGTAAAATACATATCCGCTACTTGAACGGTATAAGCAGATATGTATATGATACGATGGATACGTGAAAGTCGCATTAAAAACGCTCACTTAAGTAGCAGCCTTCATGTCGTGACGAAGCTGATAAACTACAAGAAAGCCGTCTTATTTGGTACTTAAACCGGCAAGTTGAATTTGTAACAAAAGCCTATAATGCGATAGAACCTACAGCGACTGGTAAAAGAGGCTGACCCAGGGAAGGATCGCTAGATCGAGGATCTGGAACAAAACGTGTGTCGATAGACAAATTGTTATCATCCACATATTATGTAATTCAAATGTGAAGATTTTAACTTTACTTATATAAACGTAGGGATTCATACCACGCCCCCCGTTCTAGTCACAGATGGTTATATTCGCGGAACTTCTTTCATAGGAGTTACTTTAAAAAAAAAATTTCTAAAAATAACTTTATTGAACAATTTTGTTATGAGTCGGCTAAATGTGGTTTCCTGGTTGTACCTCTGATTACCTTTTTTGCGATACAGGCGTAAAAATACGTACTTTGAGTTTTCGGTTATCCCATTTCTGATAAAATTAATACTAAAAAGCTAAAACCGTTGTTACACATCTCATATAAATGCCTAGAAACTAGAGCTACTCAACTATCAAGTCAGGTCACTGTGTCAGTTTAGAAGTACTTATTGCGTACTTATTGGTTTGTCATTTACTGAAGCCACTTATTTATCGAATTGGAAGGCAAACAAGTGTACAGAATTTCATGCTGAAATGTAGAGCCTCTTGCGAGAGCTGAGCTAATTTAAAATTACTGTTAGATCTTTTATTTTAAGGATGAGATACTGTTTAAATTAGGTTTGCTACCCAGGCCAGAATATATTTGTGAGCAGCAATGTTACACCTACAAGGATAGGTAAGGTTTAACATGCATACAGACCTTCAAGCCAAGTCCCTTCCAGTACAGGCAGAAAGCATCGTTACGATTCCTTCACATTCGTTGCTCTTTTCATACAAAGACTCCGGATTCGGAAACCTAACACCAACCCCGGATATTATCCGAACGATTTGGTCGTGCAATATCAACCTAGTTCTCCTCGGGTACCTATAACGTTCCAGATTTGTATTCTAAATGTTTTGTCAATATTTTATCTGCCATTTTTATTCTTTCCAATGGAGTATGTCCTTTCTTATTTTCACACCAACACTTTCATTCAAACCCACTCTCTCTCTGATCTCACTATTGTTAGGACGACCGGCAGAATGTGCTGCGAAAGGTAAGGTTTATTTTTAAAAATACTTTTTTCACTATGTTTAGTAAAGCAACACGAGTATTTTATTAGAGTCATATGTTTGCTTGCAACGTTTCAAAAGTTTATAAAACATCTAGTTCATAGAAATGAGATAATATTTATTTGGACTAGTTTACGAAACTAAAATCAACAAGAGACAACAAACACGTGTCTAGCCAGGCGGTTACTTAAATAAATGTCTCGGGTTTGATTTACGAGCTACTTGAATAAACATTATGTGAGGGGGTTGTGTTTTTATTGCTTTGAACTCTGGAGTGCGGACAAAAAGTCCTACATATGTTTGTCACTGCATATTATTAAAATAAATCAATTTTCTATCTCTGTCTGTTCGAAGGCGATACATTTAAAAAGTAACTCATTTGCATAGATTTTGAGAGTTCATGAGGAAGTTTTTAATTCATTAAACTTTTTGTAAATGGTAGGTATCATGGTAAAGCATGATAATGATTGCCAGGAAAAGTAATTCCTACACATGCGTAGTTTTATTTTATTTATTTATATTTAACACTTTATCGCCTCTGTGGTCTAGCGGTTCAGTTGTTGTACTTGACTGCATGAGGTCCCGGGTTCGAATCCCGGGTCGGGCAACAAAAGAGAATTGGGTTTTTCCAATTTTCTAATAAAAAAAATGTTGCTCGAGATAGGATATGTACCCGGTTCGTGATAGGCTTGCCACCTATCACATTGTAGGACTAGTATCTTCGGCTAGTCGTGGGTGTCCTGGTTGTGCCTCTGCCTAAATCTTCAGGGTATGGGCGTGAAGACACTTTTTTTTAACACTTTAATGCACATAAAAAGCAAAAATGCACAAAAAACAGGAAAAGTAAACATTCACAAAAGGCGAGCTTATCTCTAAATGCAGATTTTTTTTCTAACCAACCCAAAAATGAAGCTGTTAAAATAAAATGGAAGAAATCTTGTACAAAAACGGTTACAGCTATACTAAGAACAAATAAATCAAATAACTAGGTTTGTACAAATAAAATAGGTGCAAACATTATTGAAAATTCCTTTAAATAGTATAAATGTTATTCAATGTTTTCTCAAAAATAGGTAACGAAGGGCTATCGCCAACCTCGTCAAGAATAAGTCCATAATTTGACTGATTGAAATAATTTTTTTTTTGAAATAAAATATTTAGAATAACACTGAGATTGGGAATTAAAATTACTTACAGTATTACTATTTAAATGATGCGCTTCGGCTTTACACTTTTAACTATTTGTACACTTCATACTTTTATTTTTAAATTGGCTGACCTAATCTAAATTTAAGCGAAATGATTAATTATGTGTAATAACACAATAACATTTAAATAGTAGTACTGCCATCTAATGGCCAAGAAATATCTCGACCAATTTAGCTTGTAAAAAAATCTGCTAAGTTCTTCCGTTCAAAAGTTATGAGGCACGCAACCCTATATAGATATCTTTAAAATACATTCGAATTTCCGAAGTTTGACGAATATAGCCGAAGCGCATAATTTAAATAGTTCTACTGTACCTAGACTTTAAAATACCATTAATCAGTATAGTTGCAGACAGATCTGCAATCAGTACTTTTTTGAATTTAGGGCTTAATTGGATTTAGGTATATAAAAATATCTTTACGGCCGTAATTACATAAAAGGTACATGCACAACGAAGGTACTTTTAGTCCAAGGTACTCACTCCACAATGTGACAGATGGAAAACCTATCGCCGGGTACTTATCAAATCCTTTGTTTTTATTGGAAAATTGAAAACACTAATACTAATTTTCCCAAATCGGTTATCGACGCAGGACCTCATGTAATCACCGCCAACACTTTACCATACAGGTGAATTAATTGGACATACTCGTATTATACATCGTATCGTAAACCTATTAGGCTTTATACTGAATAACCTCCAATTTAATGCTGCAACGGGATCTTTTGAAAAATAAGTGGCTTACCACAACCTAACTCGTAAAGGAATAGAATACCAACATTTACTTGCGAAGTTTTCACATCTCGATCTCTTAGATCTCTAGCAATGACAGTTTTTCGTCTCTTTTACCAACCCATCATTTTGGATTTGGGCGCCATAAATTCAGAGCTTACGATTGTAGGGTAGAATAGTAGTACTATTCAGACTAATATTATCTTGTACAAGTAAACCTGTATAAGACTAGGGACGACCAAATTTATTTCCAACAATCACTGGCGCAAGTAATTTGTGATCAACTTCATTGACAGTTAACTTGATAAGATCGCTCGCTTTCTCAGACCACTGTCCATTATTGTAAAATATATCAGTTGGCCTTCTCTTGACCCTTTCATTACAGAGAATCGTGATTTCTAATAAAGCATTTCATTTATGGCTGATACAGTTAATAGTGTTTCGAAAATAAACACCAAATGTCAATAACACTAGAATTAAAAATGTTCGACAACACACGACTGAACTAACAACTTGAGCTTCGGAAATCCGTATTTAAAAAATATCTATATAGAGTTGTTATTACATACAATTAATAATTTCACTTAAATTTAGATTAGGTCTGCCAATTAAAAAGTATAAAGTGTACAAAAAAGTAAAAAATGTAAAGCCGAAGCGCATAATTTAAATAGTAGTACTGTAAGGTTTTTTCGAAGTGCTTACTTCAAACTCACAACTTCTGTCCCGAAGTTATATTTCTTTATTTGTAGTGCCGTGTAGTAACCAAATAGATCTGCTTTATGCTGCTACAATAAACAGCAAACTGATT
>NJDC01022645.1:0-20607 GCA_002245475.1 Calephelis virginiensis | reverse complement strand
TGCTAGAATGCTTAGTTTTTGATTTTCTAAGAACTTTCAGTTTGACCCTCGTAAGCACAACCTTCCCATAAGGAGTCAATCACACGCATACCACGCGTCTGTGTCGCGCGGTCAGGGCCGGATTTATACTCAATGCCGCCCCTGGGCACTGGAAAAAAGTCCGCCCTATTACAAGAATTTTACTTTAGGGGGGAAACGTTTAGAAAGACGTTATCACGCTGATTTTTTATTATTTTTTATAAATATTTTTTTGACAAATATGAGTTGAGTGATCATCATTTTTATGATATCTTAAAAAAGCACCCCACGTTTTTTTTAATATTTTTTTTATTCACATTATTATTAAAGAAAAAGAAGTATCTTCACGCCCATATCCCCGAAGATGTAGGCAAAGGTACAACCAAGACACCCACGACTAGCCGAAGATACTAAGTCCCACAATGTGATAGGTAGGCCTATCGCCAACCGGGCACATTTCCAATCCCGACCAACATTTTTTTTTATTAGAAAATTGGAAAAATTCAATTTTCTTTGTGTTGGCCGACCCGGGATTCGAACCTCATGCAGTCAAGTCCAACATCCGGACCGCTAGACCATAGAGGCGATTATTATTAATTTATATTTATTGAAATTTTTAACACTATTCTTAATTTAAATTGATTAAAATTCATTTTTTTTGCTTGATTTTCTATAAAAAGCGTGTTATGAGTTTTTGTAAACTATTATTTATTTTGGTTTATTTATAAAAGCGTGATTTTTTTGTTTTTTTTAAACTATTATTTGTTTTGTAGAATTAAAATTCTTCTTAGTATTCGAAAAATGAAATTTTCAAAAAATCGTTTTTTTTTTTGGAATAACTTCTAAATGGTTTCCCGACTAATTTCAAAAACTAATCAGCTCTTAAGTTTGATAACCACGTCGATTGCCACCAATCTGGTCAAAATCGGTTGATTCGTTCAAGTTATCGATAACGAAAAATTTCGAAAAAAGTGTTTGTTCACATAACTTCAACATTTCTTTAAAAAAGTGCGTGGAATACTGCCAAGTGCGTGAAAATCGATTTATTCATTTAGAAATTATTGTAATTTGAAAATTCAAAAAATACTATTCTGTTAAACTTCTATCAGCCTTTTGAGCTTAAAAGCATACAAAAGCTATTTCTTTGAGCTCGGAGAGCTCAAAATAGTACACAAAGTGTATTTTTGAACTCGGAGAGTTTAGAAACGTAGTAAGTGCAATTTCAAGCGTTAAGGTATAGAATTGGCGGGAAGTTGCAGGGATGGCCTTTAGGGTCAACCGTTCTCCAGATTTTTTTTAATTGATTGATTGTTAAAGTTGATGTTTTAAGAAATGCAAAAAATAATTTCGATTTTTTTTTCAATTTTTCAAAAATAACATTAATTAAATTTCTTTAATTCCAGAAAATAGAAAAATCTATTATTATTTGAAATTTCCAAGAAAACAAATTGATTCAATCATTTTAATTATTAGTTTTTACTAAAAAAGTGCCAAAATTCGATTCATTCATTATTTATGAATGAATTGAATTTTAGCACTTTTTTATTTAAATTTCTGGGATTATCAATTAAACAAAAAAAATTTATCACTTCCAAAATTTTGCCGCCCTGGGCACTTGCCCCAACTGCCCCTAGTGTAAATCCACCGCTGCGCGCGGTCTTTAAACTATAGTGTTAACGTAGTGATTATATTCTATTTGATAGTGTTGTTTTAAAACTGCGATATCTATATTTATTCAAATCGAGTGATGTGATATGCAATTTTGTTTTAAATTAAATACTTGTGATGAATGACGTATTTTTTTGGATAGGGATTAACATCGTGTTTATAAAATAACCTTCGTAAAAAAATTTAAAATATAAAACAAATTTGGTTAGCATAAAAAAAGGTTATAGTGAGCTAACCTTAAAAGATAGAAATGTGCTGTCGCGAACATTTTTT
Source organism: Calephelis virginiensis (assembly GCA_002245475.1). Lineage (NCBI taxonomy): Eukaryota > Metazoa > Arthropoda > Insecta > Lepidoptera > Riodinidae > Calephelis > Calephelis virginiensis. The sequence continues at coordinate 18,648 of NJDC01022645.1, read as the reverse complement.
AGGACTTTTAAGGGGGAACCATTCTTTCATACATGATTTTTACGAAACTTGCACCGTTAACGCAGCGCACGCTCTCAATAGGAAAAAATCCCCCGATTTTAGAACATTTATCATTGATGCTACGCTCCTATTGATCTTAGCGTGATGATATATAGCCTTCTTCATTAAATGGACATTCTAACACAGAAAGTTCAAGCAAACAAACAAACAAACTCTTCAGCTTCTTAATATCAGTATAGATAGTATAGACTTTGGTTCCGAGCTCTTACAAAAAATATAAACGAACTGCTTTCATACCAACTTAGTCATAAAAGGCGAGTTTCGGTTCATTTTATTAAAAGAAAAATCGGGAAAATTAATTTGGCTATACTAAACACATTTAGCGGTGACGTAGTTTTGCACGTTTCCATGTTTATTTTTTTTGTAATAAGGTTGATATACTTTTGATAAAATTATCGCTATAAAAAGTAGCCTTTGTTCTTTCGTTCCTCATTAAGTGTCTAAATACAAAGTTTCACTGTTATATTTTTAAAAATGACAATTTTCCATACGAACGTTCATCGCCTGTTCTTACCCCAATTTTCGCTATAAAAAGTAGCCTATGTTCTTTCATTCCTAATGAAGTGTCTGAATACAAAGTTTCAGTGTTATATCTTCAAAAATGACGATTTTCCATACGAACATTCATCACCTCTTTTTACCCATTCTCCCTCATTTTTTTAGTAATAAAAAGTAGCCTATTATCTTTCGTTTATCATAAAGTGTCTAAATACAAAGTTTTACTGTTACAGCTTTAAAAATGACGAATTTACATATGAACAGTCATCTCCTCTTTTTAGCCACTCTCCCCCATTTTTGCGATAAAATGTAGCCTATGTTTTCTCGTTTATCATAAAGTGTCTAAATACAAAGTTTCACTGTTATAGCTTTAAAAATAACGAATTTCCATATGAATATTCATCTCCTCTTTTTACCCATTCTCCCCTATTTTTTTGCAATAAAAAGTAGCTTGTGTTGTTTCTCAGTGTCTATTCTATCTCCGTACCAAATTTCATCAAATCACTGGTTTAGGCGTGAAAGCGTAACAGACATTTAAAATATTTATAAATATACCTATAATATATTATAAATGTGTAATTTATAATATTAGTAGGGATTTATAACCAATTTTGCTACTATGTACCTATCATAATTTCTTTGTGTGTTTTTCGTTAATGATAAACTGATGTACGTATTTCATTGTTATGGACAACTTCCCATACAAACTTAGCCACCCCCTTTAACCCCCAATAGGGGTGAATTTCGAAAAACCCTGAAATAAGTGTTTCATTATTTGTTCTAAAAAGCATTAATTTAAAGTTTCATGCAAAAATGTGCAATAAAAATATTTTTCTCATACAAACTTTGCCACCCCTTTTACCTCTTTTAGGGGTTGAATTTCCAAAAAATAATATGCCTATGTCCTTCTCATGAATGCAAACTATCTACATACCAAAGTTCAGCAAAATCGGTTGGGTGGTTTAAGTGTGAAAAGGTAACAGACAGACAGACAGAGTTACTTTCGCATTTATAATATTAGTGTGGATATATTGTTGTTTTTAATTTGATGATAAAACTTAAATTTTGATTATATACAGTTTACTATTTCTGTGTTTATATATATATATATATTGTATTATTGTTTATATATATTTCTTGTCGGAGTACTATAATTGTTTTGTGGCCTGATTTGTAACGACTTATTATATTGCATTCATAAAGAATTTGTTTATTTAGGTTCAGCGTGAATAAAACGTTAAATTAGGTACAAGATAATATACTCTGAGGTGTGAATTATGTCAGACAAGAAGTGTTGTGTTCCACCAAAGAGAATATAATCACTACGTTTTGTTCCACGATGTGTACATTTGAGAGGTAAGATTACTGATATGTGATACTTAACTTATTAGGTAAGTTTAGGTCACGAACTTAATATTTCGTAAGCACTGAAAGCGTAGCATTCGAAAGCTAAATTACCCAGGTTGCGATACCCCAGAATTCTAGCTTGCGCACAGGATCAGGGTTCTATGAGATTTAGCATTTAATGACCATAGCTTACTGCCTAAACGTCGCACAAAAATAGGTTTCTGTAACGCTGCAGTATTGTCGATTTGCATTTTCATTTTAAGATACACTACAATTATTGCACTAATGTGTAATTAATGCATATCTATTAAATACGATTTATTTTTACTAGTATTTACAAAGATTGACTAATGTGATCAATTAAATCTATATACCCCATGATAAAGAGGTATGTAACGAAGAACTAATTTAAGACCCCTTTTTTACGTTTATTTGATACCATAATACTGATAAAATTATTAACTATTAGTTATTCCCTGTGACTTCGTCTGCTTTTTCGCAGGAACCCATTTACGATTGAGCTTATAAATAGTATGTTAATCCAAGTCACAATCTATCTGTGTTCCAAATTTTAGACAAAGCCATTCGAGCGTGAAAGATTAACATACATCTATACAGACATTCTCACAAACATTTACATTTATAACATTAGTAGGATTCTAAAACCTACACCTTTAATGTGAAACACTCATGCTTCTCTGATTAAGTTTTGCTTTGTTTTAGAATCTCGTCCAACTCTGCATCGCTTTCCAGACCCAGATAAAGACCCAGAGCGATTTAAGATCTGGTTTGATTGTATTGGTGGAGATTTGTTAAAATTAACTTATGATTTTATTTTCAAATATCGACGTGTTTGTCATGCTCATTTTGAAACTAAGTACTTGTGTCGCATTAATCGAATAAGTAACATTGCTGTTCCTACTCAATATGCCAGGTAAGGCTTTAACTTAACAAATATGACATTACAACTTTTACAGGGACGAAGCTAGTCAACAAAATTGCTATCTTTGAAGTTCCTGTTAACTTAGCATACATGAACATCACAATAAATTACCTGTAGAGGAGTGCATCTGCATTTTATTTGTTGTAAGGAACAAGCCTACAAAAATTGCACAAAATGAAGATCAATAATTTTTCTTATAAAAGGTTTTACCCTTTTCATTTTTTAGCTTACTAGTAGTTTCTAAGTATCTTCACGCCCATATCCCCGAAGAGGTAGGCAGAGGCACAACCAGGGCAACCCACGACTAGCCTAAGACACTAAGCCCCACAATGTGATAGGTGGCAATCCCATCGGCAACTGGGCGCATATCCAATCCCGAGCAACTTTTTTTTTATTAGAAAATTGGAAAAAACCCAATTTTCTGACCCGAGAATCGAATCCAGGACCTCATGCAGTCAAGTGCAACAACTAAACCGCTACACCACAGAAGCGACTTCTTATAATATATTATTTTATGAAAAATGCAAGTGATATTCCCAAATTGTATCTGAACTTCAAAATCGTGTTTAAACTTCAAAGCTAAGATAGACCAAATACTGATGGATTTCAAATTTGACTTGGCTTTGCTAGCATACAACAAATTAGAGATACTCCAGGTAGTCTAGGAAAGGTAAAAGAAAAGGTAAAAAAAATATTATTTGCATGTCTATTTGTATTGTACAACCAAATTCCTGATAGTCTGAAATCACTTCCAGTAAACAGATTTCAAAAGAAATTATTTAAGGATTTGCTATTAGAAAAAACATATTGTAGTGTAAAAGATTTTCTTGCTGACAAGCATAAATAAATATTTTTATTAAATTTGAACTTAATTTAAGTACCTAATACGATCATGGTTGCTGAAGAGTTTGTTTCACCGTTTCTTCTCCTGACTGGCTAGGGTTGGAAATGGTGGTAGTGTATGGTAGATAGGATTAAAATTAATCTACCTTTTAAATTATTTGTAATAAATTATGAAACTTATTAAACATATACAGTCGTGGTCAACTAATTAGGGACATGTAAGATAGTGAAGAACAATAACCGGTTATGTACATACAAATATTGATTTCTCAATAACTATTATTTGCATGATTTGGTCCGATTATTATGCTTTAAATGGCTGTAAATAAAAGAATAAATAAATAGAAAAAAGTATTATATATCAAAGGTTGAAAATGTATTCAATTTTAAAATATAATTCTGTAGCTGGACATTTAATTAAGGACAGTAAACTATAATGAAAAATAGAGTTAAACAAAACTAATAATCTGCAGTATTATAATATCTTTAACAGCTCCATTTTATTACGTGTAAAATCCGTACCCAGTAGCAAAACCTTTGTTAGTAATTACCGCTTGACACCGATGTGGCATAGACATTATCAGTTTCTGGCATGTTTCGACAGTAATGTTTGCCCATGTCTCACAAAAAGCTTCATTAAGTTCATCTTAAGTTGTGGTACGATAAGTGGCTACATTTTTCTTGATTTCGTGCCAAAGGTGCTCGATTGGGTTAAGGTCCGGGCTATTTGCTGGCCAATCTAGCACCGATACTGACTGACTGGTAAGAAACGACTTGACTGAACGGGCGTTATGTTTCGGGTCGTTATCATGCTGAAACGTCCATATAATAGGGAGATGCAGCATAGGGAAGCATTGTTTCCTCCAATATTGCCTTGTATCGATGTTGGTCTAAGTTACCCTGAACTTTCCTCACAGGTCCCACTCCACGTCCAGAAAATGAACCCCACATTTTAATGTTTCCATCGCCATGTTTTACCTGCTTTTTTGTGAATCTTGGATTCAGTTCCGCTTTTACTGGACGCCGTTCGTATTGCCTTCCATCTGAAGAAATCAAATTAACCTTGGTCTCGTCAGAAAATATACATGTTGCCATTGGGCGTAGGTCCAATGTCCATATTTACGTTCAAACGCCAAACGAGCATTTCAATGTTCTTTCTTCAACAACGGTACTTTGCGAGCCACTCTTCCGAACAACCCTGCTTCTACCAGACGTCGTCAAACGGTCCCCGCTGAGACACCAGCTCTTTCGTTTGTCCCAAACACTTCGTGTTTAATTAAAATAGAGCCTAGAAACGGATCTCTCTTAGCTAACCTGGTTATCATTCTATCTTCTTGCGGAGTTTTTTTTCTCGATCTTTTTGTTCTGGGCACATTTAAATCTGTGTTATTGCGTCTAACATGTTGCACTACATTGTATACCATAGTTTTTGAACAATTTAAATGTTCCGCTATCCTTCGGTATGGCCAACCATGCTCGACAACAAACTTCATGATAATTTTTCGTAGTGTTGGATCGCAACTTTTATTTTTACCCATTTTTCTTCAAAATATTTTTCAAAACTTAAAATAAATATCGGGATTGCCGCCAAAACTACCACGAAACAGTAAGAGCTGAATTAAAAAAGGATTGAGATTCAAATTTTGAAAATAGAACGCAATATCTCAGTGTCCCTAATTAAATGGCCAGCCAGCATTATAGCATTGTTTGTATAATCGGGCACATAAATGACTAAATTATATTTACATGTAAGAGATATGGAATATGGTTTAGACTTGTTGAAAATAAAAAATAAATTCACAATTTGGTTTAACCAAAGAGTGTCCCTAATTCGTTGACCACGACTGTAAATAAATAAAATGTCTATTAAAAATATAAAAAGTGCTGTGATTTAAATGTTTAAATGTATATAAATATTTAATTTCTTTAAATTTAATTAATTATTTGCACACTATGATGTGGTAGATTTTTGTTTTATTCTTAAATATCTTTGGAACAACTTTTTAACACACATATTCTACAAATAAATAATTTTCATTTTTCATAGGATTTGTTATGGTTACAAAACCATTTACAGATTAAAATATGTAGGTAATTAAAATGTTCTGGAAATGTAAAATCTTGTTAATTTCGTTGGTTGAAGATTGAGAAAAAGGATTTTTAATGCTGTAAATAAAATTAGAAGGACTTTAACTACTGGTGTAGTTAAAAGCGGATAGCAACAATGTGTGCAATTCAGAGAGAAATTTAGAAGTAGAGATTTGTTGGAACTGTTAAAATTAATAAAATATGTTATTTTATACTTACACATTGTTTTATTTTGCTTTCTACGGTCAAGGGACAAATTACAGCAATTATTTTTACCGCCCCTGTATATTACAAACTTAATTTTTTAATGAATTATCTTAATAATAATCCTATATTGTTTTACCTGATTACATAGATATGCCATAATATCTTTTTAGATGTCCTTCAAAGAAAATTGAACTTACTAATTTTTAACTAACTTTTATTTAGGCACTTTAGAGTTTAGACCATTGTTGACAACTTATTTAGTTACCTTAGGATCATTTGAAGTCATAAAACATTTAATTTAACATGTAAAAATTTCAAAATATCTAATCTACTTGCTGAAGATCTGGCAAATTTTATAAAAAAACCATAAATTTTAATATGTCAAAAGCGATTAGGTTTAGGGTATGGTGATTCTTAGTCAAATCAGTCAGAAATGATTAAACCTATATGCCCTTAACCAGAGGTTCCCAAACTTATTTCATGTAACGCCCACTTTGAAAATCAGTTGTTTTTGTAGCGCCCCCCCCCCTCGTTTTTTTCTTGTCAATAACCTCAATAACATATTTGTTGCGCCTAGTTTAAAAAAAAACATTTTTTTCAAGATTTATACCGCCCCCCTCTAGGCTTCCAGCGCCCACAAGGGGGCGTTATCGCCCACTTTGGGAAAGGCTGCCCTTAACGGATCTAAGTTGACTTACCCTGTATATAATTTGTCAACTACAACAAAACTTTATTCTGTAAAACTTTTTTAGATGTTGATAGCATTATCTAGTCAGGGAATACAAAAGAAATCAATATAATAATATATCAATGTGTAGAAAACTTTGACTGACAGGGACATGGATTAAACATCAATGGACAGAAATTAAATATCTTTCAATTCACTGATGATATTTTTTGTTTGCTGACGGCTCCCTACTAAGTATGATAAATGATTTTGCCCGCGAAAGTGCAAAAGTTGGGCTTACAATGAACTTGAAAAGCTTTTACACTACCATTCACCATTACTCGAGTTGGTATTGCAAGGGGAGTGCCCATTGAGTGGTATCCAGAAAAAATTAAAGAAAACAGTTCCAGTACAGTGTCAAAATATTCTAAAAGTTCGTAGAATCACAGGGTGTATTTGACACCGTAACGAAAACTTATTTGGTTGTTTAGGTACATAGCAGACTTCAAAATTTTTGTTGCAATTATTGTCGGAAACAAGTGGTTAAACATTTAGCAGTTTTTCGGCCCGCAATATATTGCGATCAAAGTTTATGCATTAAGCCGCGTTGCGGTCTGTCTGTAATTACTGACCTAATACGCTGTTTTATTACATTACTGTTGTGTGAAAATGTGTTATTTTTTTATATTAAATAAAAATCGAATTGCGCATAGTATTAATGAAGTAATAGTGAAATCAACAAAAAAAAATACAACCATTTTTGAAAAATTAATGAAATTTCCAAAACAAAATTCCAACTACATATTCCCCGTGTTGGTCCGGGCTCCTTTGCAGAATAGACCATCTGCCTTCCTACCACGCAGCTCGTAAAAGGCGAGCATAGGCTTACCGTCACTAACACCGTGACATCTGACTAGGTGGTAGAGTTTCGCAGCGACTCACCCGGATTGGTACCACCGCCTTACCTATTCCTGCCGCCATAACGTGTTCCGGTTTAGAGGGTAAGGTAGCCGGTAAACTTACTTTTGCTCGAGGCCTAACATCCCGGCCTCAGGTTGGCAACGCACCATTATCACCTTTGGTGTCTCTAGGCGGCGTGAATTTCTTACCAGCAGTAAATCCGTCTGCTTGTTTGCCTTCCAATATCATAAAAAATATATGCATGTCTATGATGTCCGAATCCATGTTTTCATTTTTCGTACCGCTGTCATCTACAAGGCGTATGAAGATATTGTTGAAAAAAACCTGTCTAAATCTACACAATCAGAAATTATTCATTTTGATGCTCAAATTTTACCCAAATATTTATTTATGTGTTAAAATGCATTAGCTGCTGTGGATTTTATATCTTCCAGACAAAGCTATAACTGCTGCCGCTTTGGACATACCCAGACACAATTTAGATCTAAACCCAGGGTGTGCGTTACCCCAGCAAGAAAGTAGCAGCTAGACTGATATGAATGGGACAAATAATAAGTGCTCGATGTGCTGTAAATGTTCGCCGAATAAAAAATTTGTGCATGTTGTCGTTTTGGAAATAAAAGGAAAAAAACACTTCAGGGGTAACGTTACCCCAGCAAGAAGTGTTTTCCGTTGCTCCAGTGCTCGTAAATCATATAGGAATTTAACCGACAAAAGGATAAGGTTTTCTTAAGAAAAGGCATCAAAATTATACCCACCAGTATTCAAATCATTTGCAGAAATATTTTTAACAACACAAACACTCAGACAATAACAACCCATCACTGTTAAGTAATAATTTACCTGTAGTATTTCGCGTTACGTCGTTGGTAAACACAAGTGCTTGTGAAATTATTTGCAATATTTGATACTCATAAGTTATATAGATCCTTTTTCTTGATATTTTTTTATGTTTGTGCTGGAAAGTTTATCCACGTAAGTATATAGTTAACTTACACTTGTTTAGGCCCATTGTGTATTGTCATACACGGGGTGAACCCCCTGACATGATCTCCTATGTTCAGCACAAATGAACACATCCCGAAAAAGAGTACCAATAAGCGCCCTGTGGACGATACACGGTCGCAATCCCGGTCTAGACACGAACACCCCATCACCACACCTAAGACTGGAAGAAGAATGTACATATTCCTCAGATGACATGGGACCTTTCATTGTACTTGTTTAACGTACATAAACTGACCCTTTGGCAGGTTTTAACATTTCGCCCCATTTAAATCGGCCAGCTTTTAATTAAATACAATAAGAAGTATCAGCAGCGGTGGAATAAAAAATGAAGGAAGGAATAAGGTAGCTGTAGAAATCGAAACTGCATGCAAATGAATTTATTAGAAACTCATGCTTATAGACTACCAAGTTAGTAACATTAATACCTTCCTTTAATATCACCAGACCTGGTATGGTCAGAGGCGTACCAACTGACTAGTCTATGAATTTGTGGAAGCTGCTTTACTGCCTACTGGTTTTGGAAAAATTCTAAGAGCTAGACGTCAACAGGAAAGTACTTACAGATAATAACTCCTCAATGGGTTCCCACGCAATCACTGGCCTTCACTTTTGCGGGTCAGACTTAGCCAAAACATGTAAACTGCTTTTACACTTCTTATGCGGGTGGAAATAAATATTCTGCCAAATATACAGTGCCATGACTGCTGCCGTTTTGGACATATTAAAACTCCGCCGTTCTAAACCACGATGCTTCCGCTGCGCTCAGAGCCATACTGATGAGAGCTGTTATGTGAAGCGATAGTCGGCTACTTGTCTACATTGCTCTGAAAATTATATCGCCACCTTCAAAACTACCCGGAACAAGCTAGACAAAAATCCATAACGCAATGATGTCCCAAAAGAATATTTCTTACATAGATACCACAGATCTGCTCCCACCAATACGATGTTCATATTCTGAGATTGCCACTACCTACACTTTTTTCTCCAATTGCTTCTTATGACTCGAAAATCCCTACACAGCAATTTAAAAATCATTCGTATAAAAAGATTCAGTCTGGCCTAAACCTATTCCTGCTAAAGGTTATGACAAACAAGTCCACCCTCTCCCTCTACGGCCAAAGGCTTTGCTCTTCAAGCCAGCAGAGTTAAATCTGTCGAACGTATGGATCCAAATGAAAATATCATTGTGCTACTGTTTGCATTAATGAGTGATTGTATGAAGAATAACGTCGCCAATAAAATTAAGAACAACCAACTCCCTACATCACTATGGACCGAGTGCAAATACTCAAATAGAACTGTAGGATTTTTTTTCTGAAAAACAAGAATTTAAATATTTATTAAAAAATACTCCCCCTTAGTATCTGCCATCTGCGAGATATCCCAAATTCTTGTTTCAACTTGTTTCAACCCTTAGCACAACACGTTGTTTCCGGCCATATTTATACACTAGTGGGGGACCTAGATCCCCCATGTATTTTTTTTCTTTTAAATGCATATAAATATTTTTTTATTATCATTTTTATGGAATCATTAAAAGACATTATTTAGGACAAATAAACTTAGTTTTACTAAAATTTTAAACATAAATGTCAAATTTCTGACATCTTATAAAAAATAAGTACTTTTTGGTAACAATTACTTTGGAGTCTAATTTATTTTAGAGTCTTACTTAAATATAAAAAAATAAACTTAAAATCACATATGTCTTATTTTCTTATCAGACATAACTAAATACGCAAAACAGGGATAAAACTTTCAATATCTTGTATAACATGCAAAATCACAATAAGTTAATTTGTCTTTCAGTCTGTATAAATTTTATAGGAACACTTTTAGTCTTATAACTTGGATAGCATGGATATAAACGGGGATATCTGTTCTATATTCAATCAATCTGCTGATCTATATTATACAGGCTATGATTTTCTGATTTAAGATTATGATTCATCTTCAAATTCATAATCACTTTCTGTGACATAGTCATTTGCTTCTACGGGCACCTCCACATCACTCAACTCCAATATTTGTTCAGAAAAACATGCTCATTTTCACTTTTATCCGACTCTATTTCATTTAACATATGATCTACCTGTCCTGGAGACAAGTTTTTTATAAATTTTGCTTAAAAAATCAAAAAAATAAATGAAAAGATGAGAAGGTAATCTAAAAATTATACTTACATAACTACTCTCGTGGGGGACCTACGTCCCTCAATCGCTCGTAACTTATCAACCACAGACGTTAGCAAGACATACTTCCATTTCCCACGACAGTGAGAATACACGGAATCGCGAACGCGTAACTTTTAAAATAAAAAAAAAGTACAAAAAAATGCATGGTGGGGGACTGTACTCTTCCACGAATGGTGTTAAAGGGTTAAGGTTAGGGGCTATGCATGTCTCAGATAGAGCAGAGATGATGAATACGCGGGCTGTGCTTTTATAATCAACTAGACATACCCTTACACTCAATTACCCTCCCAATACTCGAGACACCGCACCGGTGCAGTTGCTGCTAAGGTCATGGGTATAAAAAAAATCTCAGTTTATATTCCCCACCCTAATCGTTCTGTTGTTTCTAATTTATCAAGTCAACCTTCCCTAGCCCCCGAATCATTATTGAAAATCAACTACGAGAGGTAGACTGGCACCAATACGCAACTGAGTTAAATACTAAATCTATCAACATCACAACATAGATACTAGGTAGCTATAATGTCTTTTATCAACAGAAGACGTGGATTGACCTCTCCACCCTGGTGGGATTCTCCAAGGCAAATAGAAAAATTATAATTTCTGTATGACAGAAGAAAACTTTCTTCAATACGAAAAACATATAGGTATATGTAGGAAAAGGTTACTTCTTAAAAAAAGATATGTGCAATTCACACATTTTTGTTATGATATTGGAAGGCAAACAAGCAGACGGATTTTCTCTATGTGTTCGACTGAATGTGAAGGAAGCCAGACAAGTTTGACAGGATCGTGAGGTCTGGCACTCGATACTCTCTGCCTACCTCGTAAGGGTTTTGTCGTAAAGATATGTATGTAGAATTTAGGCGAAAAATGTTAATTATATTGAATATTTCCAGGAGCTGGCTAGTAAAATGGTGCCCCATCTTGACGTCAACATGGGGGGACCATTCTATTCATTTAAAATATATGTTAATAAAAAGCCTAAAGAAGCTGGTAGTATGTACTGAAACCGATACTGCATATGAGTGCGTAACAATTTTTAATTGGATCTACCTTCGCTTTTTGAGGTAACGTTTTTTATTATCGGCAGGTAGTCAAATCCATAAGAATTTTACAGAGAACGATTCACTCTACCTGAGCAAGCTGCTACACAGAGATCTACCACTACTGTTGTAGTTGTTAATAAATATTTTACGCATAAAAGAAATAGAACACTGGAATCCGTCGATTCTATGCTCTACTCAAAATTTTAACCGTGGAAGGATATTCATTGTCAAAATAAAACGATGATATTATTTGTAAAGTCGTTTAACGTGGTTACTGTACAAGGCCGAAAGACGCTTTCTCGCGGAGAACGCACTTCTCCCTTTAAACACTCTTTTTTTGATTTTGTCGACCGTTCTAACACTCACACCACATACCGCCGCAACAAGTACACGAGAACGGCAGAAATTAACATTTTGTAACTTTTCGGAATCAATTTTCATCTCAGTGAAAAATGTTAAAACGTTGTTGATAATAACACGTACTTGAGCTAGTATATTAGTGCCAACAGGAAAAATACTATTTTGTATAAACTCTGCAACTTTTGGTACAAAACAAAGATTGCTTTCTCAAGTTCTTCAATGAAAATGGTTACTCATTGTCACTAAAGGAATTCAGAGAGCAAATGCGCAAAAACTACTTTCTCTTCGATATATCATAAATTAGCATTGCACTACCTACTTTGCAGGTATTATGCGGGGGTAATAATGGAAAACAAATTACTCATAATAATGTCGAACCAATGCCTTTATTCCCATCAAAATGTGAAAATGCAGCAAGAGAAATGAAGTTTAATACGACAGGAAAATGTTTGCCACCATTAATACATACGGAAAAACTGTTACATTTTTATGAAGGTGAGAACAACGTATTGTAAAAATTGTTTAACAGCCTGTTTCAATAAGATAATTATGGAAAGACACACAACAGTTGGAATCATCACATTGTGGGTGATAAAGGTGTTCATATAAATCAGATGGACAGTCAGCATCAAATAAATGTGAGCTCCTAGAGTAGTCATAATAATCTGAAAAATATATAATCAGTTTGAATTATTGTGTTGTTGTAGGTGGTAAAGGTATTCATATACTTACTTACAGTCAGCTATGACATGAGCTAGAGCAGTCATAACAATCTGAAAAACATATAAGCAGTTTGAATCATCATACTTTTATAGGTGTTCAAAATATCTTACTGATCAATGTTTCATATTTATATAAGTATCTTCACGCCCATATACCCAAAAAGGTAGGCAGAGGCACAACCAGGGCATCCACGACTAGCCGAAGATAGTCCCACTGTGTGATAGGTGGCTAGCCTATCCGGGCACATGTCCAATCGCGGGCAAAGTTATTTTTATTAGAAAATTGAGAATACATATTTTCTAATATTTTTTTATTTCCTGACCCGGGGATTGAACCCGAGACCTCACAGTCACTACCTTCGATGACACATTTGTTTTTATTTATTGCATTGTACAGCCCTAGCCAGGCTGAGGCCGGGCTATGATTAATGATCCAAACCGCATGGACAAAATAATTATACTGTAGTGCTGGTATCGTTCATTACAGTTTTCTCAAATCTGGCCTGGCAAACCGTTGGCGTGGCAAAAAAGCTAGCTGTTAAACAACCGAGGCTGGTCCATCTCTCTTACGCCACTGATTCACAACAACGCTAGTCACTGTACAACAGACAGCTACCAAATTAGAAAGCTGCAATTGAAATGCTGTAAAACATCCACTACCCTCCCCGGACCTTGCTTCAACAGATCAATATATTTTTTTTGAAAGAAAAAATATTTAACTCCAATGGGGCATTCCAAACTGTCTTAGATTTCATTGGTTTCAGTTCTAATGTTTTTTAGTAAAGAGATTATGTGCATAGATAACAACGGACAAACGGATACTTTGTATATATAAATATAGTAAAAAATATTCGACTTACCTAATCTATAAAATTTAACCACCCTTTCCCTTGGTCATCACATCATGCCTGGACAGATGGATCAATTTTGTTAATGCTTTTTGAATTTAATTATTGTTAGAGGTTCACTGTTGAATTTTGAACTAAGTAAGCAGTTTAGATTTATTTTTATTTATATATTTAGATTAATTTGGTCAGAGACTCTGATAAAAAAGTAAGCAGATGCTTGTGCCCAACAGATAAAACATTTGCCCTTTCTGAATCACATGAAATACTCACCATGTCGCAGCATTTTAAAAAGCTATCACAATGCTGCTTTGAAAAACCAGCTGACTATCTGAGCCTGAACTCAGGTCAACTGTTGAACTATGTCCCAGAAAAAAACATCCTCACCAGGTTTATGTGTGGTATACAGGAACCTTCCTGAAAACACCTGCATAGACTCCACACTAGACTATCATTTCTTCTCTTAAAGATCCAATTTTTGCTTGGTAAATGAAGAACCTAACACTAAATCTAGGTTTTGGTCTCCTGTAAAACAAAGCTCAATTTTGATGTTCAGAAGTAATCTTCCCCTTATAAATAGTACACTCTTGAGCATGTCCACTTTACTTGTCCTCAACATTCAATGAAGTTGTAACAACCTTCAAATTAGCAACAAGTTAGTAAAAACTATTTTACATGATATGCATGAATAACATGAGTAGTAATAAAAAGTAAAATCAATAACTACACAAGAAAAATTGATTATACTTAAATACTTACCTGAATTGAATTTACAAGAACTAATTTTCACCACAAAACAAAATTTAAAGAAATGCTTAATGATATACCTTGCTTATCCCGCATAAAATAATTATGATCTCGAGTAGAGACATCCATTACTTCATCCTTAACAACATGCAATGGAAAGTTTTTCATTATTTCTTCACTAAGGGGATTTGGTGAAATGTCTATATGTGGTACTGCTTTTTTCTTTAGTCTAGTTTTCTTTTTCCTAAAGTCTTTTGTTGCAAAGTGCTTGACACAGACATATTTTAACTGGTGAAGTTTTTCAATAGGCACATAAATCAAATCTTCATTACCAGTGGCTGCTACCCATTTTTTACAACTAAAATAAAAAAAATATAGGCTTTTAATAACTTTGCGAGCAAGCACACTTTCCTTAGAATATACAAATCTATGCTATTCCAGATAATATTTTGAGTAACGAATGCTAAATTTAAACCAAATATAGTCCCCTCCAACTCAAAGAAAGGAAACTCTTTTTATTTAGAAATATTTTTAAGACCATTATATTTTAAGATAATGGAAGGCATTCAAGCAGACGGATTTCCTGATGGTATGAAATTTAAGCTGCCTTAAGACACCAAAGCTGTTAATGATACGTTGACAACCTGAGACCAGGACGTAAAGCCTCAAGCAAATTAAGTTTACCCGCTACCTTATTCTCCAAACTGGAACATGTCAACGGCAATCATTGTAGGAATAGGTCAAGCAGTGATACCAATTCGGGCGAGTAGCTGAGAAACTCTACCATTTAGTCAGAAGTCACCGTGTTAGTGATGGTCAGTCTCTCTTTCCTCACTTTACGAGCTACCTAAAGCAGATAGTCTATTCTGCATAATGGCCTGACCTACACGGAGAAAATGTTTAAGTTATTTAGAAGGTTTCTGCATTGACGTTAATTGCCAGTGTGTAATAGGATATCAGCTAAGCAAATTCATCTTTTAATAATTATGTAAACTTATAATAACGTTAAACAGTCAACAGATTTTTTTATTATAGTTCTTAAATCATATCCCATAATAAGTAGAATTTAATAATTAATTGCTCACTATTTTTTGTTTACATACCAAGCATTAATCAAGGCAAAAAGTTCATAACAAAGAGTAGGTATATAAATACTACGTAATAAGAGGCGGGACTTCCATAGATACAGTTTACAGTATACAGTTTACTTGAAAAAGTTTACCCGTATAATTTGAAAGTAAGTCTAAAAGCATTCAAATATAAGACAACTAGTGTCATATGATTTGGGCGAATAAAAAACATAGCAAACTTATTTTTTGATATGAAAGTTGCAGTAAACTGGTTCATAAAGTTTATTTCCTATAGTTGTACAACACAGATTACTTAATTGTAGCATGGTTGTACAACAATAAAAATATATTAAAATTATGAAAATGTAAGTAACATACCGATCTCCATCTAGCGGAAATTTCGCCATAAATATGCGTTTTTCACTGCCTGTTCGTCTTGTTTTAATACGGCATATTTCACACTTAAAACTCATTTTATTTAAATTAAATAAAGAATCCCTGGTGTAAATCTGTGGAACAATTAATCACAGGCTAGACATTAATATTAATGTACTAATGCAGGCAGTGTTGCCAACAACTAAACTAGCTTTCCACCAGATTCGTCTCTTACATCCTGTGTTGCCAACACCAGTGAATAGAAAAGCAGCAGATCAATCTTAAAAAAGCAGTAGAAAACAGTAAAATTACATTTTCAAAACATTAAATCTATTGTCTCAAAAACCTTTCAATTGGGACATAGAATTAGTTGTATATATGTATAGTTAATGAAACTACTACAGCTCTACCAGAAGTACTTCTTTAATTAACACAATTTTTATATGGTACATTATTGAAAAAAAAAAACAATTACATAATTATATTATTGATTAAAATAGGTATTCAAAGTTACAAACATTGTTTATTAAAAATATGTAATCAACATTACAAATATTATTTATTAAAAATAGGTACTCAAAATTACAAACATTATTCATTGTTGTATATTACTCTATTCTCAACATGTTCTGTTTCATTGTTTTTGTTAAAATCGTACATCCTTTGATTAAAATTTTTTATATGATTTTCAGTAGCATCAAATGCGTAACATTCGTTTATTTCGGATGTTGTATGCAGCGTTGCGAGAACGTTACTTTTGTAACATTTTACGTTACTTTTGACCCTCCAATGTTATTTCCATGTTACACAACACAAAATGTTACCTTTGCGTTACTTTTTAGATTTTCAAACAAAGTTTTTTAGTTTTTTTGTAGTAATTGATTATAAAGCAGGTTAGTATTCATTGAACGACATTTTTAAATTGGTTGGTATATGAGCGTTTAAGTATTACGTAACGTTTTTATTTATTTATAAGAAATAAAATTGAATGATACCAACAATACCAGTGTACAAGTTGTTTTTTTTAAATTAAAAATGAATTAGTATAATTTGTATATTGATATATATATATATTTATTAATAAACCATAACTGTGCCACAATCCTTTAATCCCTCATTAAAATCCGATGCCACACAAATATTATGCCAACCGGTGAACTATCATTCTAACACACACCATAAAACTGTTCTAAGCGATGGCCTTCTATATTGGCCAACACCATTTGCCACAATGTTATCCAAAGTAGTATTAGAGAGTAGAGTATGCCCATAAACTAACACCGATTTGACTGAAAATCAGTAATCCCAGCGTATAAAGAAACTGAACATCATTTTAGCGGATAAGCTTTGTTTATAAAATATAATTTAATAAGCCCAAATATTAATAAAATACTCAATGCTAATATTAAACAAAGTAGAAAGAGTTTTTATAAACGCGTTCGGGGTGTGTTAGGTTTTTGTTTGTGTTTGTGTTTACGTTTATTTTTCGCGAAGTGTTCACGAGTACCTTTCCAATAGTGAAAATAGAATAGAGGGTTGCTAGTGTGATCACCTGACTTGACCTGACCTGACCAGACGCCTCCCAACTTCTTCATGTATGTAGGGTCGAAGATTTGACTGACGTTGAAAGTGAACCTTACAATTGAACAGACCTTGCCTTAAAAAGTTATAGGAAAATAGGAACCTACTAACAATACTTAAAGACACATCAACAACCGTGCTAAGTTTTGCATTGAGTACCTACAATGGTCGATATGGTTAAATATGGATGTACCTAAATAGTGGCAATAGGAAGGTACATAAATCATTGTGTAGTTGGGTACATACCTAAGCCTGATCTTTACCACACGCCTACATTCACATTTTTTTTATGATCAATCAGTTCAAAGCCTATCTTTGGGATAGGACACGCAATAAAATATGTAACACACGCATACGTACCGTATCTAGGTGTCACGTGTCGTCGCGCGGGTGACGGGTAATTGAACTTGAGCAATTGTATATGAAATATTAGATGCTGTAATTAATTTATTTTAAGTCCGATTTTTTTTACTGATTCAGAATGTCCAGGTAAAATATCATGCACTAATTTGAAAAGACCTTATATATGTGTATATCGATTTTTCTTCTACTATTATTTTCTTTGTTAAACTAACATTTTTTTCTAAAACAGCTAAACTTCTTCACAATGTTATACTGTAATTTCTATTAACTAAGAAACTATGATATACCTACAAGTTGTAAACAAATCAAACGATGTTTTACTAAACTAATATCTATTTTATCTACCACAAACTGCAAAGCATTCAAAGCAAGAAACTATTTACACTTTTCAGTACAATTATTTAAATTCTTAAACAACGACTGCAAGAGCTCTCGACTCACAACAACAACTTGTGAACATCAACTAAAATGAATTAAAAGATTGCTTAAACTCGGTTCTATATTTCTCCCCGCGTAGTATATGAACTACGCCGTAGGTAGTTCATATATCTGTGCTATTTTATTGAATGTAGAAAAAATGAAAATCATTTTAAACTTAAATCGTCGCGAATTAATAACATTTTTAATTATTTATACGGGACAACAAAAATAAAAAGACAAATAAAATAAAAAGAGATCGTGAGTATCCCGTATAAATAATTAAAAATGAAAATCATGTCAATCGGTCGCTCCGTTTCGTAATGAAAGTAGACACAA
>NJDC01022552.1:0-11852 GCA_002245475.1 Calephelis virginiensis | reverse complement strand
CCATCAGGAGTCGTGTGCTTCTTCGCTGTCTTGTCACATAAAATATATACAAGGGGAATATTTATTCTTGCCTTTAGAAATCCTTATTCCTGTTTGCCTTTTTGTACCGTGAAACATAATATTCAGAAACGAAAAAAACAACCGGAATATAACAATATTTCTTATCCGTTTATGTTACAACCTTATCTCGTGGATAACTATTCCAGGTCAACACCAGCGTCGACACCAACGCCAATACCAACGCCGACATCAGAGCCGACTGAATGAAAAACATAAAATTTCAATTAATTAAAATAAATCCAGTCCTACTTGCAGGCACTAAGACCTTATCGCCATGGTTAAATACATACTACTGAATAGAATAGAATTGAATGGAAATGAATGGAGTGGAACGGAACGGAATGGAATGGAAATAATGGAATGTTGTGGAACGGAATAGAATAAAAACGATTTTATTTCACTTTATACTTATAACAGGTGAGATAACAAGAGTTGCATGGAACCACACCAACTCCCTGCATTGGGGGCTTAGCTATAAATTCCACTACTATAAATAGCGAAATTCTGTCACGATTCCACGGTTGAGCTGCGAAACCAATGTTACCCAATGCAACTTGCCCGGTTAGGGATCCACCGGCTTACCTACTCCTGTCAAGATAACATTGTTGTGTTCCAGTTCGAAAAGGACGGAAGCCAGTAGGTTTGCACAATAGGCATAGTATTTCGGTCACAGAATAACAACACATCTGTTACACGTATGCTGTTTATAAGAAAGGTTATCTCTTACCATCAGAAGAGGGATAAGATTGTTACTGTCAAATCACAAAAAAGGCGATTTTTTAGATTTCGAACAATACGAAATTGAAAACTCAAAGAGCCATTACTAACCCTCATCAACTCCTATGAGGGATGTTACCTAAGCAAAGAGCAGATAATCGCAGTATCTGGTTTCATTTTCATGCTTGATATCAAAAAGTAAATTGAGTGTAACCCCAAAGTAAGCAAATTATATTTCTGCGTTATGGGTGTTAGTCAACGATACTAACACATAGAAATACTTGAATAGATGCCCAAATAAATTTGGCCCGAAAATGCCAGCCCCCGTCGGAAATCCAACACGAGCATCGCGATTGGTCAATGTAGTTAGACGAGTACGCTTGGTACTAGACGGACAAGACGGTCATTAGGCGTAGTGTTTTTGCTTGCCTTCTTGTAACATGAATTTTTTATCTAACTTTTTATTGGTCTTATGTGCTGTCACTTACCGCATGCCAACGCGCCTTGTACAGCGGCCAGAATCATAAACTGAAAAATAAATACATATACTGACACATCTTCAATTGCTCATGTCCTCTGCATTGAGAGTATTAAAAACTAAAGAGCCATAATCGAAACAGGTCTGTCTAGTTTCCTCCATATTTGTTTTTATGTTTCAAAGACGATGCACAATCAAACCTATAGCAGTAGGGAAAAGTGGCAAACCTATAGCTAACTGGGAATAAAGTCAGTCAGTAAGTCAGGAAGGTAAAGGCAACTCCTCCACTTGGCAAACCACAACTGCTTGACATATTAGCCGACCAAGCGAACTTAATTTACTTGGCACTCGACAACCATAGCCTATCTATATTACAGGAGTTAGGGGAGAATGAACAAAATCGGACTACGTATTAATGAATTATAGCCCAATTTACCATACAAACCCTTTTAGTAAGCGGATAAAAAGGTTCGTGTGGCCTTCTTCGAACTTTAAAGTATTTATCTGCCAAATTTTGTTACGATCGGTTCAGCAGATTTGGCGTGAATCAAGGTCAAATACAGACAGACAGACGGACAAAAATTTTAAAAATGTGTTCTACATCCCCTTTTTAGTCGCTTACACCTTCTTTTAAATGTCTTCTTTATACAAAATTCACTCTCCTACAGATTTACTAGGAATATAGTAGATTATATGTCGTTGAGCTTACTTCAGTTACTTTCTTTCTTTCAGTTACTATATAAAATCAACTTACCAAATCAAACAAAATACGCGTGAAATCCATCTCAAGCATCAATCCTGGAATCAAACATTTGTAACTATGCACAAAAAAATGTTTTAAGAAAATGTTTTTAAAAAAAATGTTTTTTAAAACATTTTCATAAGAGGCAAAAGGTGAGTCATTTGGTTTTAAATTATCACATACGCAACACCAGGAGTATCACAGATGAGTAGCCGACCTTTGAGCATGAGATTGCCCTTTTTAAAAGTATTATCCTTTTGGAAATACCGCCATTTGTAACGAAGTGCACTTCTTTGAACACAAACAGTTACGAATCATGTATTCAAACGAGCCTTCGATATTTGGTGACTTTATATGAGTATGCTAATTCCTTGCCCCACGAGTTGGTCACACCTAATCATGAGTTGTTATATAGCCCTGATGATGCTTGTATAGCGAAACCGGTTGGCAAAA
Source organism: Calephelis virginiensis (assembly GCA_002245475.1). NCBI lineage: Eukaryota > Metazoa > Arthropoda > Insecta > Lepidoptera > Riodinidae > Calephelis > Calephelis virginiensis. Next base: position 9,402 of record NJDC01022552.1, on the reverse strand, counting down.
CCATAAAAATAAAAAATAATAAAATATATTGTGGAAAGTGCAATTGTTTATAAATAAATTACTTAAGATCCTAGTTTCAGATTCACAACGCGCAAATAACATGATTGATGTGTTAAAGTGACTTGTAATTCTCAACATTAGAAAATATCTTACCTTAACTAAGGGCAGCAACTATAGGTAGGTATAAAACAAAGAACAACTGAAACCTACAGAAATTTTTGAGGATTTATCACAATACCTACACATGTAGCTACTTATAGACAAACGGTTGCGTCTTGGAGTACATGATAGAAGAGCGTGTGCATCATATCGCAGAAACAGGTATTGTGCATGACGACTATGTCATAACTACATTGTTTCGTTAACTGATTATGTTTTTATTTATTAAGTTAGTTCTAAACTTTTAGTTTATTTTATACTGAACTTCGGGGGACGAGGAATGATGACGTAACGTAAAAGTAATAAATATAGAAAAGTTAAGACGTTTGGGCATAGTCTGTCATCCTTCATGTCTATGACATAGAATGCACAACTTCTAATTGGTTTCTGAAATCTTAACCCTGATTAAACATGTGTTTTGTTAAAGTTTATTCACAATCTATGTCATAGATATGAAAGGTGACAGACGATGCTCAATCGTCTTACATTTTCTCTATGAAATGAACCGCATTTCGCTTTATCCCTGCCTATTCAATCGCTATTTTTTTTTTTATTTTCGCCCAGCTTATTAATGACTTGGGCGTATTCCATAATATTTTTGAAGTGAAAACTTCTTTAGCCGCGTTGCGCACTTTTTTTTGGAATGGGTATAAACTTCTAAACTCGCTTCAGGACCAGTGACCTAATTGAAAATTCGTAAGACGGCGCGGGACACTTGAGCGAATAAGACAGCTCAAGGCTCTTGCGCGAATGTTCGTGTTGTCATGTTTGTGTACGATATCGCAATAAATGAATATTGTATTCTACTACATAAATTATAGTACTTTCATACTGATAATTAAAGCAAAAAGTAAAAAAAAAAGTGTATTCACGCCCATATCCCCGAAGAGGTAGGCAGAGGCACAACCAGGGCACCCACGACTAGCCGAAGACACTAAGTCCAATCTAATGAAATGGAAAAATCCAATTTTCTTTTTGTTGGCCGACCCGGGATTTGAACCCGGGACCTCATGCAGTCAAGTCCAACACCCGAACCGCTAGACCACAGAGGCGATAATTAAAGCAATTCGTGCAAAATTATTCCCTAACCATTCCAAAATATCATAACCTTTAGAACAGCCTTACAGTCCGATAGTACCACAGTATAATTATTATTTATTTATGTAAGAGCGGTAAATGTTTTCCTGTCAACACGTCAGCATTGCAAATATTTCGGCCTAGTACAAAGTAACAAGAATGCCTATTCCTATATGCTTGTTGACCCGCACCCAACTTAAGCTTTTCAATCATTCTTAGACCCATCATTCCAGTTTCTAAAACCCGTATTTCCTTGCCATGGTGCCCGACGGCTGTCCATGATAGATCCAGCTTATGAGTTCATTATATAGTGTCCTCTTAGTGTAGAAGATTGCCAGCTACTTCGACGCTTCATAGCTTGGAACATAGTGAGTTTACTTTCCCTTGCAATGAAATGATGATTAATTGTCGCCATTAACAGAAATTCTGACTTTTTGTAGAAAACGCACACCACCCTCAGAACATCCTCGTTTCATACAAGTTTCGAAAGTCGCATCAAGAAAGGTTACCTTGGCGACTAAGTTATCAGGGTTGAGTCTATCCATCGTGTGGTTGTTGGGTAAATGCTGTGTAATTTCATACACTTGAGTACGATATCACAAGAGGTGTTATCAAACGTATTGTTTCATATACAGATGTTTGAAAGCAAGATACTTTTCTCTGGAAGATTAATCACCTTTTCGCTTTAGATTTCGGTAGTGATTTTTGTTGTCTTAAAGAGAGATGTATTTTTACCATGATAAGTGTTCAGTTCCCGGGCCCGAGTAACTTAAAAAATGTGTTTTATTGTTATAATAAAAGAACTTAGATAAGTGTCCATTTGTCAATAGGTTTGCTACATTTCACACTGTGAGACTAAGTAGTACATTCGGATACTCATGGATGCCTTCTTTGTACCTCCGCCTACCTTTTTGGAGATACAAATGTCAATATATTTACTTACTTATCATGAAGAGATCCGTCTGTTTATTTAGTTTCATAGTATTACAAAAAAGTAATGCAAAGCAAAAAGAAATATAACATATTATTATTAACCAATGGTGAGACGCAGAATAATGAGTGGCGTCTTGTGTGGATCTAGATCCTTTAATGGACCCGAGCCAGCAATGTTAAGGGTGAGCTAAACAAATGTATAACATTCTCAAGGTAAGATTCACGATTTTTCAAAGAAGGTTAGAAATGCGAAGAGTCTGTAAATGTTACAAGGGAAATCCAGACCATTTTATAATCTAAGGCCTGTTGACGATCTTTGGAAAATTTCCATTATGTAAGAATCGTAATTTGGGTAAATTCTCTTAACCAGGTTACATGTTATTTACTTATCTTTAATCAACTATTAACTATTATTTAAATATAGTTATTTGGGTTATCATTTACCTGTACCATCTGTGTATCGTTATGTTTGTCTATCCAGTAGTCGTAGAGGAAGGACGTAAAATATTTCTAATAGAAAAAACCTGCAGTATTCACTTTAAATCTAAGCTATGCTTATTGTTTCTTCAAAATTGTTTTATTTTTATCAGCAGATGCTGTGGTTGCTCATATTGAACATTTTTTTCATTTATAATGATATTCTACTACGACATTGATGGTAAAAGAGGTAAATATATTAGGTATTTTCAATTAGCAAGTACATAAAATAATACTGTAATGTAGAGTAGAGTAGAGTTTCGCAGCGACTCGCCCGGATTGGTACCAACGTCTTACCTATTCCTGTCGCCGTAACGTCATGACGTGTATGTAGGGTAAGGTAGACGGTAAACGTACTTTTGCCCGAGGCCTAACATCCCGACCTCAGGTTGGCAACGCACCATTACCACCTTTGGTGTCACTAGACACCGTGAATTTCTTACCATCAGGAAATCCGTCTGCTTGTTTGCCTTGCAATATCATAAAAAAAACTGTGAGTTTAATAATCAAAAATAGGGAGTTACCTTATAAGGTTTAATCTACTCGTAGACTATGTAAATTACTCCTACCTAACCCATAACATAATTATTAATATAATTAAGTCCAGTAAAACTGTAAAAACCGGCTCCAACTATTCTTTTGGGTACCTACCTCGTTGTGATTTGATAATTCTTCATAAAAAGATTGTTTTGTTTTTGTTTGATTGATTAAATTGTTTCGGAATGGTCCCACGTCAATTTTATTAACACCCTACTAGTATTGTTTGAGTAACACCTAATAATGCTGAAAAGTTATAGTTATATACTCTTCAATTTATACTTTTATACCTATGTAAATTCTTGGTTACAAAAACGGCAAATGGTTAAGAAATGGTCTCAGTAGTTTTTGAGTAATACCTAATAATGACGACCAACACTTATCTTGGCGACCCCACTGATGAGATCATCGACATAAATTAAAAATTTTAGTTACTATTTTACTTACATGTAATATGTACAGGTATATACAGGATGTATTTATCACCGTAACGAAAACTTCTGCGGTAGTTTAGATACATAACATACTTCAAAATTACTTCGACAGTTTTTGGTGGAAACAAATGTACTTACAAACAAATATTTAGCAGTTTTTCAGCCCGACGTGTGTAGTGAACACAGTTTGCATTAAGCCTCGCGTTGCGAGCTGTAAGTGCCGATCTAAAACGCTGTTTTATTACATTGCTGTTTTTAATAAAAATGTGTTATTTATTAAATAAAAAGAAAGTTACGTTAGACAATTTTAAAGAATTAATACTGAAATCAATAAATAAAATACTATTTTTAAATCATGGAATTTCCGTCACAAAATTCCTACTACATATGCATGTCGATCATGTACAGAATCCATGGTTGCATTTTTCTTTACGCTGTCATTTAGACGGTGTATAGTGATATCATGATAAAACTAATATGCAATGATGATGACCTGTATTTCTAAGAAAGAACCAACAAAATGGATTGGCTATTAACGGAGTAAATATTCTGTAAAAAATTAAGAACCCTTAATACTGAAATTTTATTAAAAGTACTAAAGTAAAATTTTGTTACTCAGCGAAGCAAGACTGCAACTGTATTCGACTTCAATAAGTCCTCTACGTACACAAAATGTTTAGTTCCCTGGGATTCCATCCGCCATCTAGAAAAGAAACTTGGTAGCAATGAGACCACCTTAATTTATTATTTAAGCGAAGTAAGACACCTAAAAACCGTCTTCAGTATTAATAAGTAAATCCTCTACGTACACAAAAATTTAATATTTTACTCGATTTTTTTAGGATTCTATCCACCATCCAGGATACAGACTTGGTGACAATGGGACAACCTCAGAAGTACGCACTTTCAAAATAAAAAGTTAAAATCATTTTAGAAATGACAGAGAAATCGATTAACACAAACACAAATAAATTGAAGATAGCCTGAAACCTGGTGGTCTTTTAGTTTACTTAACATACCGATGGGAGCAAGCAATCGAAAGCAAGGGAGAAAGAAGCATTGGCTGTCAGTTTGGACATAGCGAAAGCCTTCAATCGGGTGTGGCACAAGGCGCTTCTATCGAAGCTTCCTTCTTACGGTCTTCCTGAGAAATTATGTACATGGATCACTAGTTTTTTGAAGGGGTGTAGCCTCAAGGTCGTTGTTGACGGTGTGTGCTCGGAGTCCAAACCTGTCAATGCTGGTGTTCCCCAAGGCTGTGTGATTTCTCCTACTTTGTTTCTTCTGCATATCAATGACATGTTGCAAACTAGTGACACTCATTGCTATGCAGACGACACTACTGGGGAAGCCTTATACTTTGGCCGACATGATAAATCGCGGGAACATGTCATCGAGAGCCGGAACCAACTTGTGTCTAAAATTGATAATCTTTTGTCTGAAATTTCGTTTTGGGGCCAGCAGAATCTGGTGCAATTTAACCCTAACAAGACACAAGGGAGCGCGTTTTCCGCTAAAAAGACTCCCTTTGTCGCATCTCCTCGATTTGAGAGCGTTTCCCTTTCTGCCACAGCCTGCATTGGTATGCTCGACGTTTACATTTCGAGTAATGTTCAATTTCGTGGTCATCTGGAAGAGAAGGCTAAAATAGCCTCTATAAAACTTGGTGTGCTCAGTAAAGCGAGACATTATTTCAAGCCGGCCCATCGCTTACAACAATATAAAGCGCAAATTCGGCCTCATATCGAATACTGTTCTCAACTCTGGGCAGGGGCTCTACAGTACCAGCTCCTTCCGTTTGACCGCATTCAACGAAGAGCAATTCGAACTGTCAATGACCGGGCAATTAAAATCGGCTTGATTCTTTAGCGTTGCGTAGAGATGTTGGGTCACTCAGTGTTCGCTACCGCATCTATCATGGGGAATGATCTGAGGAGTTGTTTGGTTTAATTCCAGCCTCTGATTTCTACCTTCGGACATCGCGTCAGAGCTGCGATGAGTGGCGGTCTACAACTGTGCGATTCCGATGACATTTTTTACCCCATAAAACACCTTTGCGGACTCAGTTACCGAGGGCGGTATTCCCAAACGATTATGACTTAGGAACCTTCAAGAAAAGAGCGTACTCATTCCTTAAAGGTTGGCAACGCATCTGTGATACTCCTGGTGTTGCGCATGTCCGTGGGCGGAGGTGATCACTTTCCATCAGGTGACTCACTTGCTCGTTTGCCTCTTCTTCTATAAAAAAAAAACTCCTTCTCGTTTCAGCCTGGTAAAAAACAATAGCTTTGCTGCCTTTCCATTTCATCGCACCTGCAACATATGGGTCTATAAGCTTCGGTTGTCTTTTACCATCAAGAGACCAGTGTGATTGTTCTCTGACCTATCACATAAAAAATATCATTACTATTATTAATAATATCATTACAAACAGCATTGATTAAAACTGATGATGTTGTGGATGATGATGGTGAAAATATCTGTTAATCCGTTAATCCCCATGCTGATTATGATATTCGCATCAACCATGAAGCAGGCTGATATTATATAATTACGGATAAATTCTCTTAACCTGGTTACATCATTTTCATATTTTTAATTTACTAATTTTAATTATACCATGAAGCCATATCTGTGTATAATTTTAATTAGCTTAGAATCGATTCAGTGTTAATTTAATGTGAGACGAATACTTGTTATACAATTTATGGGATTAATTACACAATGTTATCATTTGTACAAATCAACTGTTTTCTTTTAAAATTTCCTACCCACGAGCACGCCCACAGATTGAAGATATGGCAAGGAATACTGATAAAGGATCTCATGCGTCGTGAAATATATGTATTTTCCGATTATAGCATTTGCTAATGCAAATAAGGACTTTCATACAAAGTTTAAACTTCGATTATCAGAAACGCTTGAATACGAGTGGGTATGTATCTATTAACTTCTAATAGGTAGCTCAAAAATAAAGTTTCATGGTTCTAACTTAAAAAAAACGGTCTTAAACACAAACTTTTAACCCCAATTTCACCCTCTAAGTGGCATAATTTCCAATATTCCATCCTTAGTAGGTGTCTTCTCAATAAAATGATCATCCTCACCAAATTTTATGGCTGTGTCACGAACAGTTTTTATTTTGCAACGGTGAAACAATAAGTCAGTCAGTCAGGACAAATTACGTTGTAAGTATAGATTTGTGAAATGGAGTCAGTTTTATTTTATTAAAGAGATTTTAACAAACTATTCACTTCTTGGCCAAATTTTACAGTTACATTTCTTTTAGTTTTAGTTTAGCCTACTTTTACAATGTACAGGGAGATACGAGAGAGAGAGAGAGAGAGAGAGAGAGAGAGAGAGAGAGAGAGAGAGAGAGGGAGAGAGTGATTTATCGAAACTTTGTCATCCGAAATCATCGACCACACATCCCAATAGACGCTGCATATAAGGCAACACGGTTCTGTCAACACATAAGTGTAATTGTTCTATTGTAGCTTATTACTTAAAAAGATATGAACAGTATCGACCAGGTTTGTGACCTGTAAACATTGTCACGTTATTGTATAAAAAATAAAAATATGATGTAAAATGACTGTTGGTTCAATTAAATGATAGGTACGGTAAATGCAGCCGCACTTTAATTCCGTAGGTTAATTAAAAATAATAACATTCATAATAAAATTTTAAATTATTTGATGTTTTTCGGAGTTCATCATATACTGGTCAGTCAATGTTAGATGCGGGTTTCTATCCCTTTCTTACACCTGTGATTTTCAAGCTGTCACTTTCGTTTGCATACAGCTAGTGATGGACTAATGTGCAAATCTATTTTATCGGTATTTTTATTTATTTATTCCGAATAGGATACCGGTAATGTATGTAGGTGTTTATGTATTTTATCGATAAATTTAAGCACTGACAGAAACAATAAAAAACTTCTTACTCTGTGTACTTTTGAGTTGGCCTCTGGATAGTTAATCTTTTTCATGTGAGAAGTCAGTGAACAAGCACACGGCTCTCTTAATGGTAACAGATAATCATGGCCTATTGACACCATTGATGTTACAGGTGCATTGCTGTCCTATGGTCGGAATGTAAGGCAAGGAATGTGCAAATCTACTGGCTTCCCTACCCTCCGAATCGGATTGGACACTGTCATTATAGCGGCCGGAATGGGTAAGGCGGTGGATAACTATCCAGGGTAGTTGCTGCAAACCACTGTATCACCAGTAATCTTGTTGACATATACCTGTTTTTCCTGTGTTCGCCTCTACTTGATGCCTGGCAGAGGGGCATGTGATCTATTTTTGTCTGCGGACCTAGACCAACACGATCGAAAACTGAACTTCTGCTACGCTGTTATTTGTCATTGAATAACTCATAAACAGTTTGGCCGATTATATTGAACTCTTTTAATTGCATTATGTGGTTATCCGGGTAATGTGAATTCAAGACTGGTTCCAATAGACCATGTTAGGGTCAGTATGTCATACAACTTTCAAAGGGCTGGGACAATTTAAAAACTAATTTGTTTACAATATTTCCACGATATTCCGTAATTTAGGTGGGAATTACTCGAATTAATAAAAACAATTATATTTGATAAGTATTTCTTTTATATCAGGTATCCACAAGATCATAAAATAAAAAAAAATTTGGTTTTAAGAAACCAGACGAGAGAATTGGTTTCCGAAATCCAAATTCCAAATACAGTGAATTAAATCTCAACATTTTGCAGAAGATTGTTTTATACACTTTACATCACTGCTGCTTCATGACAATGCTAGACTACATACTGCACAACAGACGGCTTCTCAATTAGAAACGCATTAATTGGAATGTAAAAAACATGCACCTGAACCTAACTTCAACAGAATATTTTTTTTTTCGAAAAATTCAATTTCGATGGTGCAGTCCAAACCACGTCCAAAGATTTTATTGATTCCCGTTTTTTTAGTAGAGAGATCAATGAATTACCTATGAGATGGCAAATGTGCCTAGGAAACAATGGTTCATACTTTGATTAAATAAAAATATCACATCAAAAATGTTCGACTTATGTTCCTTCCCTACAAAACACCAATTACAGATGTGAGGACCTAATATATTCAAGTACGGATATTAATTTCAACCGCAAAAATATGTGACCTTGAGATGTTGAGTTGCACATCTGCGACGTGACGTGCAATAACAAAATGCGATATAATCCATTACAATGTCGTACTTCACAAAATACAAGGCATATCGATAAAATATATTGTTCGTATTAAATATGTCTTATCCCTAACCTTGCATATCTATTTTTGAATATGACGTGTTGTCATTGCAAGGGCCAATAAGAAAGCAGTTCCTCGCTTCCCCGCACCTCAGCTATTTGCCAGAATTGTTTTGAAGCAAAATTATAAAGAATAGGCGTCTATTGGGATGTACGATCGATGTTCGAAATGTACGGATATTATACAAATAATTACCGATAAAAAATTAAAATACAAGTTTCAAATAATCACATTGTATAAATATCAATAATAATAAATATCAATTTTATAATATCGTATTATCTGGTACTAGTAAGCCGCAATCAACAAGTCGAAATAAAACTTTAATTTGCTCTCCCGACGAAATAGAAACATCGTTTCCGATAGTATTCTAGTCACAGTCGCTCTCTTGAACTTGGGGACAAGAGAAAGCATTCTGCCTCCTGTCCTTGATTTGTTGTGTTGTTGTGCTGAACTTCCCAGTGTTGGCCCGGGCGCCTTTGCAGAATACGCCATGACTTGTTCCG